>PVKN010008557.1:0-24971 GCA_004027915.1 Capromys pilorides | reverse complement strand
TTATAAAGCATTATCTTCCCAAGGGGGGGAAAAATTACTCCCATTTTGGCTAACAAAGCAGGCAGTGTGTTGATTTTGAATCTCTACCATGTTATTTTCTGAAATTATTAACCTATGTCTGTTATTCTTTGTTTTAAAAGATCTCACAATGTTTCATTTCACAAGCTCCTTTGTTTGTTTTATTTAGTTTAGCAAGAATCAAATTATTCTTCCATTCCCAAAGCAGCCATGAGAAAAATCCAAAATTACCATCACGAAAATGAACTTCAGCTGCCCGAGCCCTTCATGAGCTCTGCACTCGGGCTGAAGACAAGAAGTTGGAACCCACAACTTCAGAGGAAGCCCCCCACTAACTGAACAGGTGACGAATGGAGAGGGCTTTTCCAGGAATGAATACGATCTGTTGGTCCCTAAGATTACAACTCAGGGATTAACAACCAAAAACAAGCCAGCTCTTTCAGGGTCAGTGTAGGGATGGCCCCATGTCTCACCATCTGCCACAATGACAGAGAACTTTCAGAGACGGGTGTCCCAATGGCCACCCTAAACCCACTTATTTATCTCAAAGTGCCAACCCTGCAAATAAATCTTCATACCAAGGTTTTAGCTTAGAAAACACAACTCAAACATTAACATCTTTTATCTTAACAGAAAAACCACACGTGCCATGGTTTCACCACCAGCAGTCTACAACACTAATTATGGGTGCCCAATTAATAAACCAAGAGCACCACAAGATACAAACTATATTCTGAGGCAATCCCCTGAATGTTGGCCACCCTTCAGTTCACACTCTGCTCTCGCAGTGCAGTTTCCCCAGCCCAGGGCGGGCCTTCCACTGCAGGCCCATCTCGTGTGTCCTGGATGGTCATTTGCGATCTCATTGTTCCCTTTCACTGGAGACCACCTCTGCATTCCGGTGTCTTTTTCCTTGGACTCTCCTCTTGTTCTGTTGTGTTAATTCTTAGGTCTTTGTTTTGTGGCACAGATGGCATCTGTGTGCTTGCAGGACATCCCTGATGATAAAAATCTAAGGTTCCCAAGCAAAAGTGTCCTACACATACTGCACTTTCTAAAAGTGTTCTAGTACTGTGCAAAATATTTGTTAATTCCTTCCATGATAACAGGTTAACTGCACGCTGGCGCCCCGCATGGTCCTTTCTGCACTTAGGAAACACAGAAAGAGAGAGAGAGAGAGACAGAGACAGACAGACAGAGAGACAGAGAGACAGAGACAGAGACAGAGAGACCGAGAGAAACAGAGACAGAGAGAGAGCGAGAGAGAGACAGAGAGACCGAGAGAGAGAAACAGAGACAGAGACAGAGAGAGACTGAGAGAGATATTGAACCCCCCAAAAAATCAAACTAATGTAATGGCAATGCCAGTTGAGTTATTTCTGGAAAACAGAAATTACAAAACATCCTTGCTGCAATGCCAGCTTTCCCCTGCTTGCTCTTCATTTCTGTAACTAGAATGAGGTTAGGAGAGTTTGGCCCAAGGAAGGGCCTTAAGCAGCTGTTGTACTGAATAAATAAGAAACTGCTAAGCTCGGCTCGGCAGCTTGCACTGGCAGTATGTAAACTTTTCAAACTGCTTTCTCACCCATTAGCATAACTTATCAACTGTGTTTTTAAATGAGGGCATTTGGGTACTTGGAAAGTGTCAGTTTTAAGGGCTGCTTTTATCTACATGATTTTATGCTTAATAATTTTTCATAGCTGGTGGTTGTATAAAATCCAAACCAGACCGTTTTTTACAGTCAAATTTAAATCGGATAGTTTCAAATTTTCTTACGTAACACAGAGCCTGAAGTGCTGAATAAAACAGCACTAGGCGAGAACGTTTCACAGCTCCCACACCAGGCTCCAAACAGTTTCCTACAGCAAAGGACGCGTTCGCCTTCATTTCCCTTGAGCCAGTCACTAAGGACTTGAAAGCAAACCTGACTGTGGTCACGAAATGTGGAGCAGTTGACACAAAGGAGGGCCACAGCCTCTCTCTGCTCCCCTTCAAGATTTTGGAAGCATCTGAACTCCCACTGCTTTACAGTACAATGACTATTATTTGTTTCTTGCTCAGAAACCCTGTTTGGATATATTTAATTTCACAGAAATATATTTTTAAAATATTTCATACACAGATAAAAATAAACTAACATACAAATACTCATGAACCATGCTTTCTTACACTAAAAATATAACGTCAACAGTAAGAAAGTAAGTCTTGACAAAAAAATTATTCTAAGATATACAAAGAAAATGGACATTGAAAATGGTGGTGTCTCGTGAATCTCAGACGTTCACCTGCAATTATGGTTTCATATTCACTTTAAAAGTAATTCAAAGATGTCAAGTTTGTGATGTTAATGGCATTATACCCATTAAAGCCTTGAATTTACTCAAGATGCTAGACTACCGGGGGATAGGGCTGGTCTACAAAAGTGCAAGGTACCGACTCCCTTTTAGAAGATGTCCACCTGCAGTGTTAGCACAGAATAGGACCAGCTCTCCAGGGGCTCCCTCTTATCCTGGCAAAGGCTAAACAGCTTTTTTCTGTGATTTTCCAAGAAAAATTCATTAATAATAGCTCTAAGTCTGCTGGGTGTGGTGGCGCATGCCTGTAATCCCAGCACTTGGAAGGCTGAGGCAGGATCCGTGCCTGAGTTTGAGACCAGCCTGGGCTACAAAAAGTAAGCTCAAGGTCAGTCTGAACTGCATAGCGAGACCCTGTCTCACAAAAGACAAATTAATCAATCAATGAATCAAATCTTTAAGTCTGTCATCAGACTGTGCTATGGCTTGTTGTGTGTTCCTAAATATACTTGCAAAGGCTTCATCCCCAGAGTAGCAGTTCTGAGAGGGGGGCCGTGGACCCTGAAGACCTAGAGCTTTGTCGAGGTTGTGCCACTGTGAAGTGCACGTTCTCCAAAGGGAATGTGGAGCCCATCCTGCTGTTTATTTCTGCTCTGGTTCACGATGGGGCCGCTCCTACAAGCACTGTCACCCTAAAGTGCCATCACCATGTGACCATCAAGGGGCACCCAATCTTGGACTTTAAATTCCAAACTACAATCTAAATAAACCTCTTTTTACATGAAAAAAAAAAAAGTGTTTGTATCAAGTGTTTTGCTATAGTGAAGGAATGCTGACTACTCCAAACTCTTTAGGCACAAGCAGAGTCCGAAGAGCTTTGGCTTACCAGGGAACTTCTTCCCACACGGCAGGATCAGATGCCATATTTGGGTTGAACTGAACATCCCAGTAAAGAGAACCTACATAAAGCTGTCAGTGGACCTGAGAAAAACCTAAAGAGACCTATTTGATCCACGCACTAACTGTACCGCCACCCATTCTGAGGAGACTTGTATTTGGAAACCGCGTGGAGTGGAGAAAAGAACTGATTGGCGAGAACACTGCCATTCAGTAGCACCTAGGCATCCAGCATCTCTTGCTTGAAGGTGACACATCTAGGTTTCAGACTAATTTCCATAAAGACTCAGGGGCCAGAAACGCTGAAGGGAGAGAGGATTCTGCTAAGTAAATGGCACTGAGAATAACTGGAGAAAGCCCGTCAGAGAGGCTCCACAGCAAGTCATACCACTCTCCTGCCTAAAAATACCCACCAGCATTCCACTGCCTCAGAGGCTGCCGTGCCGGGGGTGCAAACCCACAAGACACACACTGGGCTTAAACCCCAGGTAGCCTCGCCTCACGGGACTCGTTTGTGATATCACACAGAGGTACTCAATAAATGTTTGCTAAATGAATTATTAACATGGCATAATATTCTGGGACATCAAATTTGGTTTCGAGAGATGAAGACCTTTCCCCCATTAAAATGTGCAGCATTCTTATAACTTGTAGAGTGATGCAGTCTAGCTTTGGCAGCACAAATGCTAAAAGTATTAAAGTGACACACAAGCACCAATAAGGATTTCTAGCCTCAAACGATAAAAATAAACTAAAATAAGTAAGCAAAGAGTAAATTTCCTGAGATACCTATAGAATAATTCAAAGGGCTGGAAAAGCCAAAAATGGGGACTTCTGGGCTGGGAGCGCACCGGAACGGCACTGTGAGCTAATCAACCCTGGACACTCGTGCTGCCCCTAAGCACAGCATCCTCAGGCCCACTGACCTTAAGGCTGGTGGGTTATTATTTTATTTTGTTAAAAATTAAATAATGCTGGTACCAAACTATGTTGCGACACTGTAAGGATTTCAGCAATATTAAAATTGGAAAAATATACATATATATTTTAGGATTGATGAAAAATTCTATAGTATGCAGTGGTCACACCACACACTGAGCAAGAGGCACCCCTAGTGCACCGCCACGTGTGGCCATATCCTGTTTCTCGAAGCATCCACTGCCACACCCAGAGTCCCCTTGCTACAGTCATACGCTCTCACACCAAGATAGTGGGCAGATACATCTGACTATTACACCCTCCTTTTACCTGAAAGAAGGGATAGAAAAGCAAATGTTGATCTGATCTTTTCTTCTTCTACAGTGAAAGACAAAAGATCCTACTTTTACCCTTCTATGAGAAATTCAACTACAAGAAGATTTCTCATGGTTAGAAGTTAGACTACAATGACAAATACTCTCTACATTTCAAAGGGACCCCCTCTTTTGGTGAAAGTTTTGTCTTCTCTGCTGTTAGGAAAAAAAAGTGTCTGAGAGGCTCTGGACAAGAGCTCTTAGGATTGAATCCAGGACTCTTACAATCCACCCACTATGAAGTGCTCCAGTCTCACTTTGTGGCCCATATCCTTGGCCCATTTCCCAGCATAAACGTGAAAGATTGGGTGGGTGCTCTTGCACTGTCATTGGCCATTCCTGAGGGGTTCACCCATGATGTGTTCCCTCCCTCCAATTTTCACTACTTAGATAACTCAGTGTTCAGGCCAGCCCAACGATCACTTTCCAGGTGAACTATTTCCTATGGCCCCTTCTTTGCAGTCCCTTATCATTTTACACAGACTTCTATGTTGAAGGAAGAGATTCCAACTCAATACTCAACTCAATATTTACGGCTTTGCTACACTAAGAGAGGGCTGCATCTTAGAGGAAGCAGAGAGAGAAAGCCATCTATGCAGCATCTGGGGACCCTTAGAGGTCAGGGGGATGGCAGATTTCAGAAGGTATTGGGGGATGGTAGGCTGCAGAAGCAAAGCTGGAGTGAGAACGTCCTGCCTGGCTGCCCTGAGGAGGTGTGTGCTGCAGTCACGCTGCTGCTGATTGTGGGCTTTACTACCTTATGACTGTGTGCATTGGCAGGTTGGCCATGCTATCAAGGCATGGAGGAGCACTGGAATAAGCCTTGACAGACAAATCGAAAGATCTAAAGCAATTCCTGATTGTCACTCCAGACACAGAAAAATGAGGCTTTTCCTAAGAGAAAATGAAATTTCTATTTTCATTCCCACTATAGTGGTAATATATTATTAGGCTATAATAACTCATCCATTAGCCATACTAAATTCTTATATTCTAACATATATTGAGTTCTTGCTATTTATCGGACATTACAGAAGTACTTAGGAGGGATCATCTCATTTAGTCCTCCAAACAAGCTTAGAGGTGGGTACAGTCATTCGTCATTTGGGGTCACCTGAAGTGATAGATAACCCATGAACGGGAAATCTCTTTTCCTGTGCACACAACTGCAGATGTTCAGGGCCAAGTAACCTCAAATGTCTACTGCTACAAAGATACAGAGACGGTCCTAATATAAAAGTCAGTAAGTTCAGCATTTGCTCATATGAATATTGCCCAAGTCAATAATAAAACCAACTCCTCAGACGATACACCAACCACACCTGGGATTTTAAGGAAATGTGTCCTTCACCTTAGGTATTCTATCTGGTTGCCCATTACTCCATCCTCAGTGCCAGGGTGAAACTTAAATGACTGCTTGTCACCTTGCCTTGGCCTCTTCGCAGGGAAGCCAGCTTCCAGGAGCCAGAAACCAAGCAACACCAGCCACGTGCAACAGGCAGCAAGTTGTTCTGCCACTTCCCATTGCTGTGCTTGTGGAGCACCCGACACAATGACAGTCATAATCACTACCTTACAGACGTATCCTCAAAGCATCCCCAAAACTGTTGTATAAAATGCACCGATCACAGGCAAACACAGCATCTATGTAAATAGCCTCTGCAGTGTCACTAAAATACCTCTGCTCCCTTCCCATCTCTCTCCTACCAGTGCAATGAGGTCCAATGACGCACATTGTTCTATTAAAAATTATATTCTTGGGGCCTGCAAGATGGTTCAGCAGTCTAAAGCACCTGCTTAGGAAAGCTTAAGCAACCTTAGGGACCACGGTTCGATCTCTGGCACCACATGCTGCACCAGCACCACCCCCAGGGCAGGCTGAGTGGCCATAACACAAAAAAAAATTATATTCTTGCCATTTCCTAGACGTGAAAAGAGCCAGGTAGATGTCTCAGTTCCCCTTCTTCCAATCCCAGCATGACTATTCTCAAGGCTCCTGGCATATCCAAACTCTCGGCTAGCCTGCTTTGTGTGTACATGAAGGGCCCCACATATGTTTAATCTACCCTCCAAATCTATAAAAAGCACAAATCAATTTTAATGCAATTATAAAAATGAAAAGACAATGCCTATTAATACCAGTAGGTAACTCATTCGATGTATGGGGTCTTGAGGAAATGACTTAACTCTCTTGGTTTTCTCAGCTGCAAGAAGGGACAAGGAATCCCAGCATGTCGCATGGTGTTTTTGAGAATCAAATGAGCTATTACACATAAAACATTTAGGAAAGGGCTCTACAGTGGCCATTCCCATGAAAACCGTATTCTCATACTTGTCATAGCTTGCCAGGTGTGATCTAGAATATTGGGGCCATGATTATTGAAGTTCGAAGAATTCCTTAGTGAGATAATTTAGGTTCAAAGGTGAAAGTTCTTAACTCATCCACAAGCTAGACAGGAAATACAAACAGCATCTACATGGTGTTAAACGATTGCTATAGCAATGAATGCTATATCTGCACCCCGAAACTTCCAGTTCCCAAACTGGTTTGCGCAAGAAACTACCTCAGTTCCTGCCTGGTAGTCCCCTTGCCCCAGCCACCACCACCCCAAAAAGAGGCCATGTGATCCTTTGTCTCCTTGGCTTCCGCTCTACTAGCCGGGGTCATTCTGTCTTTTTTCCGTCTCGCTGTGACCACCACTCTGAAGTTTTCCCCGAGTCAGCTTTATTTCTGGCCCAAGGGCCGACTTCGAGTAACTAGATCCGAGGGGTGTCCTCCTATGCCCACTCTGCTCCTGCCCTGCTAAGCCACATGGAGCCCCAAGTCAGCCGTGGTCAGAGTCTCACTTACCTTTTCAGCTCCCTTGGAGGAGGGAGGAATCAGTTACTGTCTCACTTTACAAAGCCTCTTGCATGAGCTGCCTAAGGTTAACAAATAGCATGACTTGTTAAAAACAACAGCAATGTATTCTCACAGTCCCAGTTATGGTGATCAGAAATCCAATGTCAAGGCGCCTACTGGGTTACGTTCTCTGCTAAGGCTCTCAAGAAGTACCCTTCCCTGCCTTTGTGTTTCCAGGTGGCTCTGGACGATACACTCAAACCTCCACCTCCATCTCTTTTTTCCTGATACTAAGGATTGAATCCAGAGTCTTCACACTGAACTACATCCCAAGCCCTTTTAAAAAAAACCACCTGTGTTTGGAAACAGTCTTGCTAGGTTGCCCAGACTGGACTTTTAACTTGCCATCCTCCTGCCTCAGCCTCATCCTTACGTTCGTGTTTACCCATCTGTCTTCTTTAACTGCTTCTCTTCCTAAAAGGATACCAGCTATTGGCTTGGAAGTTCACCCTAACCTAGGACTTTTCTCACTTGAATTCTTAAATCAGCTATAGCTGCAAACACCCTATTTCCAAGTAAGGTCAGAATCGGAAGTTCTAAGAAGACATAAATTTGGAGGTCTGCTATTCAACCCAGGGTCCTCAATTTACAAGAGGGGATGCAAAACCTGTCATGTCCATGCAATGCAGTATCATTGATAAAATACCATGCTATCAAAGCTGATTTGTTATTCAAATATAATACGCAGAAGATTTTATCCAGAAAGGGACTATTAATGAAAACTGATAATCTGAAAAAGAATTCTGGGTCTGAGGTGGACAGTATTTGAAATAAAATGTAGGTCTTTATATTTCTGGAAACAAATGACCAACCATGCATTAAAAAGTAAGGAAAGAAGGGACGGTGTGTGCTGCTCTTAATCCTGTTTACAATGAAAAACCTTCCTCGCTTACTCGGTACTAGAAGCATATGGGGCAAAGCACGGTTATGAACTAGCAAGAGGACGCCAAAAGAAACCAACCTCAAAAGTACCTTCACTACCCACAAAATGTATTCAAATCAGAGCACCACAGTAGGCTACCATGACCAGCCACCCTAGTGAACCCTAGGTGTGCTACTTCTAAACTTGCAACCGACTAGTTAAAATTTCAATGACAGGAGAAAACCATTATACACAAGAATTGATGGAGCTATTGTGTTTTATTTAACTTAAAAATTCTTCTTAAAAATAGTGTGAAGCCGGGTGTGGTGGTACACACCTGAAATCCCAGCACTTGGGAGGCTGAGGCAGGTGAATCAGTGCAAGTTTGAGACCAGCTTGGGCTACAAAAGTGAGCTCAAGGCCAGCCTGAACTGCATAGCGAGACCCTGTCTCAAAAAAAAAAAAAAGAGTCTGAAATTTTTCATTTTTTTTAATTGAAATTTTGTCTCCACTGCCCAGAGACTAGAACCTTTGCCTTAACATCCGATTTCCAGCTGCCCCTCCTTCTGAGGCGTACTTGGAGGCTGCCCCATGGCTTTACGGAGCTTTTGCTTCTTGCAGGCCCTTGGCCAGAGCGCCTCACTTGCGGACAGCGAGGCTCCACTGGACAAAGCAGAACCCCTGCAGCTCTACCTAGCTCCTGACCAGCGACAGCTGCAACTGCAAGACCCTGAGATTCAGACACTTTCACCAAGCCCAGAGCCAAACTCTATTTTTTTTTAGCATAAGGTAGAAGTGAGACAGACATTTACTTCAGTCCCTTTCCAGCGTGACATCTCACATCAGACAGAAAACATCGTAACTGTCAAAGTGTTTGTGTGGAACCAGTTTTTAAAAAAACCCACGAAAATGTATCTTAATCTATAGTAGCTGCCTATTTATATTTAATATTCAACAAATTCAAGCTTTTGCTCAATCCTCTTGTTTTTCAGGGAGCGAAACACCCAGGCCTTCTGAAGGCTGTCTGTATTTCCAACTCAAATGTCAGTTTCACCAGAGCAGAGAAGACAGCAGACAACAGGAGGGAAGAAGTGGACAGAAGGACCAAGAAGAAAGGAACAATGCCTCCTGTGGGGCCACAAGCAACATGTTCCGTGGTTTTCTTCCTGGTGGTTTTTAAATCTGCTAAGTCATAACTTTAGTATAGTCAGTGTTTTCTGGATTAAAATGCATTAAAAGTCAACTACAACCCCTACCACACCAGCAAACTGACTGAGCTCTACGCCTTGATCTTTTCTCCCCCTTTGGGTATTTAATGTTTGCTCCAGCTAAAAAGCTTGAAAATTTAACAACAGAATGACCTTTCCTGTTGGAAATGTCTCCAGCACACAATATTATCAAGCCAAGAGATCATAGGGCACTACAGCTCAGTTATATAAGTTAAGGAACAAAAGAGGCAGCCCAAACACCTCTGTTCCACAGGAACTCCTCTAATTGTCACTGTGTCTTAATAAGCAATAGAGTTCAGGAAGGTTCAACTAAAAAAAAGATTCATAATAAGACCAAGCCTGACTTTTTACGGTGAGAAGGTAAAGTTCCACCAGGCTCAAAGACAACCAGGAGGTACCTGTGCCCGGAGCGTCAGCTTAATGACGTAATGCGCCCACTCAGCTAATCACCACGCATGCGTGGGGCAGCACCGGTCATAGCACGAAGCAGCAGCGTTCAGAGCCACGGTGCTTTGGCTGGCTGTTTATATTTGACAGAATTAATGCTCCAAAATGGCATGATTGCTCCCTCTGCTTGTGGCAGAAACCTTGTCACTTTGGATCATTTTAACACAGAAGTTGGATCATATAAGCCCTTCTTACTGACTTGATTGTGGGTCCACGGCTAGCAGATCCTGTGGGACAGCTCAAGATCCTTGAGTACTTCTGCCCAGCTCGCAAGGCTTTAGCATACCAAAAAAGTAAACCTTTTTTCTAGTATGTTCCATGCGGTTTGAACTCTAAAGATGAAATAAATGGTGCCCAAGCCTCCTTAATTTAGGATGCTGACTTCCCTTCCTAGGTCATCTTTAACCTGGTAGAAAGGAGAACAACAAAAACAAACCCCTAGGAGCCGGGTGTGCTGGTGCACGACTATAATCCCAGCACTTGGGAGGCTAAAGCAGGAGGATCAGTGTGAGTTCGAGACCAGCCTGGGCTACAAAAGTGAGCTCAAAGCCGGCCTGAATTGCATAGTGAGACCCTGTCTCAAAAAGACAAAAAAAAGAAAGAAAGAAAGAAAAAAAAACCTAGCAGTGTCAGGCTACTGAGGTACACTTGGTTTCTTCTGCCTTAGAGAAGAAGGTGTGTTTGGTGAAAAGCTCTCGCTACATATTTCTGATAGGGGCGACAGAACTAGAAAATTAAAACTACAGGATGTTAGTTGGACTCTAATTTCAGATCAACAAAAAATTTGTTTAGTCAGTAATTTATCTTAGTATATACCCCTTGCAAAATTTACAACATAATCATTCTAAAAGTAGTATTCATTGTTGACCTAAAATTAAAACTTAATGAGGCATCTCATATTTGGCAAGCACATCTCTTGCAAAATATGGATTTCAAAACTGTAGCCTGGAAGCAGATATTTTATCTCAGTCCTGAAGAGACAGTGAATCATGTTTGGTAATGTTTAGATTGGAGGTTTTTGGTTAGCCAAAATGCCAGTGTATGATGTTTCTGCTACCCAGACTTTCCAAACAGCTTTAATTCCAAGCTCCAAAACAGGCCGGGGAAGTCTTTGGGAAACTGTTTTCTTTGCCTAAGGAACCCTCTGCTCTTGGGTGAATATCACCCAGTACAGAATGATGCACATTTGCATATGTATGAGTATGCAGAAACCCAGCTCCTACATCTGACAATATCCAAGTTGTCAAACCCACATTCTATACAAGTATTTCGGGAACGAATTTTAAAATGCCTCGAATCACAGCACCACAGGTTTACTCAGCACAACCCAACATTACTCTTGATATTCTGGCAAGAGTAAAGCCACAATTGCTCCTAAATAAAACAGCAGCACTAATGATCTCATGTTTCATTTGGCAACCAGGAAGAAATCAATGCTAGACCTTCTTTGTTTCTCATTATTATGGGTAAGCAGTAACTGAAGGGATGCTTGCACAGAACTCCAGCCCTGGCTCAAAGCAACAGTACAACATACAGCCTTCAGTGACACTTAATTACCCTAATTAACGTTCTTTGTCTTCTCCTAGTCCATTACATTAATAACAATAATACGTCATTATTTGGGAGTTCCAGAAGAGCAAAAGACTGACTAAATTCATCTTGCATGGGTGCTATTGTGAGCAAAGAACACAGAAGCCATTAGTTGGCCAGCGGTTCATTCTCTCCATTAGGACACACTGAAATTGTACTTCTTGGACCAGTGCGTTATGGGATTGGAATTATGGAGGAAGCACAAAACTAGTAGAGAACAGAAGCACTATGTATTACTTCAGGTCTGAGGCTTCTCGCCATTGAAACAGGACCTTCCAGATTGCCTCTCTCTGACTCAGAAGCCACAGACATTTAAGACTGAAAATGTTTTGTTAACCATGTGTCTTAATGAACTGTAGAGACCAGATACCCGCTAGTGACCTATGACACGCTATGAAATATGTATTAAAAAAATGTTCTTTTAGTCTGGGTGAGGTGGCATGTGCCTATAATCCCAGCACTTGGGAGGCAGAAAACAGGAGGATCACTATGAGTCTGAGCTGCGTAGTGAGACCCTGTAAAAAAAGAGAAAAAAGAAAAAAAAATGCACTGTTGTTGGTTTAAATCACTAAGGCTGTGGGCTCTTTGTTCCTGTAGCACAGCACAGCCTAGCACCACACAGGAGACATGTAATTCATGAGGTTTTAGTATATATCTGGCCAAATTAGAATACAACATTCTATATACTACTGTCACCCTTCTAAAATTTGCTGAAATTTCAAGAGCATAGCATTATCCTTTCTAACCCTTAATAACCTCTTAAAATAATCAATTATCTCCTGTACCTTATAAAGATGACATATAAACAGCTGATCAGTAAATTCTTAAACTCATACAGAAAGGAGGTGAGAAGCCATTGAACTGATATCTACCCATACTGACAGTCATGCATTTTTCCATCTTATCACACTGTCACTCAGCTATGCATCTCTAGGATGTGTTAAAGGAAATTTATCCAAAGGAGAGGCCACAGTCTTGGAACCTAATGGAACAGAGACAAATAATCCCATTCGAATTCCTCGTCTTCCGTGTACTAGTACAACTCAACTATAGGATGACTTCGTATGGGTATATAATATTAGAAACATCTTTGGAACTAAGAAAATTAAGAAGAAACTAAATAAGAATTTATTGTGCTAGCGAGTTGGCTCAGTGGTCTAAAGCACCTGTTTAGGCAAGCTTAGGCAACTGCAGGGACCGTGATTGGATCCCTGGCACCACATGCTGCACCAGCCCCACCCCCAGGGCAGGCTGAGCTGGCCATAAAAAAAAAAAAAATTATTCATGTATGCAATAGAAGAAACAAAGGAATGGAGAAACAGATCATGTTTAAGTTACCCTATCAATATACAAGGTGCCTGTCTGACTAATACACCAGGCAGTGTGTCAGTAGAAATCATTCTTTCCCATTCACCAACGCTACACCTAACCAATGCCATCAATACTCCCTATTTCTGTGTGTGTGTGTGTGTGTGTGCGGTGTGTGATTCTTGGATCAAACCAGGAGTCTCTTATGTGTTACTATTACCAAGCTATATCGTTAGTGCCATTGTTTATTGTTCAAAAGAGAATTCTTCTGTAACTTCCCTCATAGATGGAGTAATAGGATACTAATCACTAATGTTCAAAATAATTACCTAAGATCAGTTGTCAGAATCATGATGAATTCACACTCTCAACTGCAAGAAGCAAAAAATTTGCGCAAGAAGTAGACCCATAATTGGAAACAGAGTCTTAGTTCATTGAGGGGAGAGGGGGTGGGGGAGAGCTAGCATTAACTATTGTCTTTCTTTCAGTTTAAAGTCTAACACAATAAGAAATATACTCTTCTAGAAAAGAAATGTAGCAAATATGTCATAAGTAATTTTGCCTTAAAGTAGGGAGAAGGTTTTATTTCTGCAGAAAGATAAAAACAAAAATTTCACATTTAGCCCTGGATCTCCCTCCAGCCTCTTGATGTACCTACTGCAGCCAAGTGGAAGCAACTTGAGGCTGATGTAGACCACATCCAGAGTGGAGCTCCATGAGGAGGAGGTTAGCAGAAAGATGACAGCACACAGCTCACTGCAGAAAAGCTCTTTCCATTGCTCTTGTTTTTTGTCTTCTGCTAAAACAGCCACCAGCAGGGAGGCAAAAGGATGGTCCATGGTGCCAGATGGCAGGTCGTGAGAAGTCTCTGTCTACAATGCTATAGCAGAATAACCTCTGGGCAGCTGTGAGGTTTTATATAGGAGAGTGTTAGTCAAGCCTCATCTTCTGCAAATCAGGTTGTCAAGGATTAATATTACAACCTGCATGATGACTAGTACAGGCGTGTTTATAATTTTTCACAAAGTGAAGGAGAAAATTAAAATTTTTAATGAAAGCCTACCCACGATACCTGCCAAAAACAAGTGGACCTGTCTGGCCAGCTCAATAACAGAGAACTTCTCCCTTTGGGTAACCCCTGCCTTTACCTTTGTGTAACCCCTGTCTCTACCTTTGTGTAATTAATGGCCTTGCAATGTTACTTAAAAAGTAACAGGTCATTTCTTCCTCTGTATAACCCATGCATTGTATAACTGATGGCCTAGGATGTAACCTGAACTACTTAAACTCCATTAGCAACCCAAAATGTCACCCAACTCTATCATATGCACCAGGTCTGACTACGCACCTCCCCAATTGCTTTCCCTTTAAAAGACCTGAAACCCACCCGGCGGGTGTGGAAGACCACCTGAGCAACTCTCTTTGAAGTAAGAGCAGTTGTTTCCATTTTGGCTGTGTCTGACCCTATTTCTATATACTGATAAGCACAGAGCTGGCTCGGACTTTCCTTTATCCCTTCAATTGGCTTTAAGCAGTGCATATTGGTCTAGCCAAGATGCTGGGAGTCTCTGAAGATGCCACGCATGCTTCCCTGAAAACTCACTTCTGCTGCTCTTTACTATGAGCGAGATCAAGACAGGTTGAACGGCCAATGTTCCACGCTCTCACCTGGGATCAAGTCATGGAGGCTATGACTTTCTGGAGCTTGAAAAATTATACATTAAAGCTAAAGCACAGGACCTCAAAACCTTAGATACTATCTCAACTGTGTAAACAGTGCAAATTACTTTTCCTGCATGTCTTTCTATCTGCATATGACAGAGGTAAATACAGGCCTCCTACCTAGCCCAGCTCACAGTACTTAACCCCTTCCTGTAATTCTGTCATTCATCCTCAAGCCACTCCTCTTTCATGACTGAATAAAACCGAGGTTTGGCCCTGGGTTGAGGCCTTAGCTCCCGATGGCCATCACCATGGCTGGACTTAGGATCCTTTGGCTCCCCATAACTACAAATATGCTTTAGTGTCTTAATTCTTGTCATGGGTTGCAGTGGAAGTGATAGATTGGAATTAACTTGACGGATTCCAGTAACTTATCCATGGAATTACAAATACAAACTTTCCCAACTGAGATGACCAGAAAGGCCTTTCCATAGTGGGGTTCTAACTCTTTTGGTGAAATCCTAGTCAAAACCCCAACAGTGTAACAAACCGTCCCTTAAATCTTCTCAATGCTTGTTTCTTTTCATGTTTGGTCTGCTTTCTGCAACAAAAGTACTGCAAGGGACAGTCCATGCCTTAAATCAATTCTCCTTGGAAAGACCACTTCCTTTATAGTTACCTGGTCCACAAAAGGGCCACCTGCCACTGGATGCTAAGTGGATCAGAAGTTTATGCTTCATAAGGATTCACACATCTCATTTAAATTTCAACATATCAGCAATAGCTCCAGTATCAGCATTCCTCAAACCTGGGTTCTAGGAGACAGGTCATTATCTAAGTCATTCTTTTCCAAAGCCCATGGTCTAATGAAGAAATGGATAAACCAGCAGAAAAGAAAAGGGTTCTGTTTCAAATAGACATTACCTTTATCTATCCCAATACTTTATCTTCTTAGAGGACATTTTTTTTTAATTTTATGTATTTGGTAGAAGTTCTCACTATGCATCTCAGACTAGTGGGGATCCTCCTGTTTTCAGCCTCCCCAGTGCTTGGATTATAGGTATGAGCCACCAAGCCCAGACTTGGTCTCTGGCTCAGTGTGCCAGGGGCTGGGGCCGGCCTGGCAAGTGGTATTACAGGATATTCTTGCACTGTCTTCATGGTTCCTGGTCTTCTGCTAAGTTAGTAAACGTAACCAAAACACTTTCTTTAAAATCGGGGTGGGCTCAAAACTAGAATGAGTCATTCAGATCAACCTATAACCCTCAGATTCTCCGGCTACTCCTGGTTCCTTCTCATGGAACATCAAGGCTACGATTAAAAAAAAAGAGTTGCTCAAAGTAAGACTCACGTGTGACTCAGCACAATGAAACTGACAGTTCTGAATTTGTAGTTGGTGAGAAGGGTAAGGAAGGTAAGACGTTAAACTAGACTTCCAAGATCGACCGTCTAGTTTCTTGTTGCTTCAGGAAGCCTCAATCAAGCTCCTAGTGATAAGCAGCCTTGGAGTTCTGCACACAAACTCTGCAAAAACAGGACCCAGAAAGGGCACTATCTCAACACACACAGTGGCATGCTTACATATCAACGAAGATTCACAGGTGCCTTTAGGGAATGATGATCTTGAAACAAACCAGTCAGACTCCAGTTTCTTAGTGGTGGCATCAGGCATCAGACAGGATTGGTAACTACAGTTCCCCTTACTGGGCTCCAGCTTTGTAAACAGAGCCATCCTCTCTACCATACTGCATAGTAATTGTACTCCATGCAACATTTATTCTCTGATCAAAACCTTTATGGAATAGTTTCATCAACTTCTCTATTTGCCCAAGTCCTTGTGGAGCTTTGATATTTGACACTATGATATTATCAGCGATAGCTGTAGTTATTATTTAAAATGTCAACTTGTCCATTTAGTGTTAGCATTGTCAAAGCCACTGGTTTTGAGGGAAATACATGAGAAGTAAAACTTTAGTCTTAAGTTTAATTCTGTAGGGAAAAATGTTTGTTTTTCCTAACAGGGTTTCTCCATTGCATCATAAGGAATACAGGAGGCCGGTAAGAAAGCTCAGCAGACTAAAGCACCTGCTTAGGCAAGCTTAGGAAAGTGCTGAGACCAAGGTTCAATTCCAGGCACCACATGCCATGCCATCCCCACCCCTAGAGCAGGCTGAGCTGAACAGAATTCGGGCATGGTAGCACATGCATGCCTATAATCCCAGTGCTGGTGAGGCTGAAAGCAGGAGGATCATTATGAGCCTGAGCTGTGTAGTAAGACCCTACAAAAACAAAATACATTTAAAAAAAAAGAAAAAAAGAAAGACAGATTGCCTATGGAATATAATAAAAATGTCTATGGCCTATTCCACACTTAAAAAGTCATTTTATTGATATTCTTGGCATAGCTTTTTACCATCATTATATTATGCATTAAAGTTTTTTCTCAAGAAACTATATTAATTCATGCTTATAAAATCAGAAATAATAGTCCTTGACTCCTTTCAAAATAGGATTTGTCATTATCCATCAAGATATTCTGATTAATGTGGGGGGCATGATTTTATTATCCTGTTTTACATGTCACATTATGCACTATTCTCATAAATGTTCACTTAACCTTCCACATTTTAAATTTATCAGTAATAAAATGATCATAGCCATTTTAGTTTCTGTTTAGTTTCTGTTTAGTTCTGTTTAGTTTTGTTTTTCTCCAAGGCTTGCTTGAAGCTTAACTCAGCTTTAGGGCAGGGTTTGTGTCTTTAATAAACCAGAATCTATGGCCAGCAAGATAGCTCAGCAGACTAAGCACCTGCCTAAACAAATACAGGGACTATAGTTCAATCCCCTGTGCCACAAGCTGCATTATCCCCACCCCCAGGTGCGTTGAGCTGTCCACTGAGTCCAGGTGTGGTGGTGCACGCCTATAATCCCAGTGCTGGGGATGTTGAAAACAGGAGGATCACTAGGAGTCTGAAATGTGTAGTGAAACAGACTCTATACCAAATACATTAGAAAGAAGGAAAGAAAGGAAGAAAGAAAGAATCTCAGAAGCACCATGGTAAAAAAAAAACAGATGCTTTAAACAACTGGCACACACCCTTGGATACAGCCATCTGACAGCACCAGTTGGCCAAGTCAAGATTTTCAGAACTTTGGTGAAGAAACAGATGGTCTCTTGATATTGCTAACCCAAACTAAGCAGGAACAAGAATTAATTACATGGGACAGGATGGACCTATAAGGAAAATTTTCTTCTCATTATTTATTTAGTGTATCATTTTAATATTTCATTTTCCAAAAATAAAAGTCCTTTTTATTTCAACTATATGTAACAAGCAACCATTTAGTGCACACTGCATAGGTACATGGGAGTGAAATGCATGCATGTTATCTCAGTCTCACTAGCCTGAGTTCAGTCATTAAATGTCTTTACTGTTTTTGTGGTAAGGTTATTATTTGTATGCATTCGGTAATAATCTGCCTGCCTTTTAACCAGGACATAGATGACAAAATCCATCCAAGCAACCAATTGCTTGTCTACAGTGTTGCATTTGAGAATGGAGCTCACTGCCTGTGATAAAATGGGCCACTTAAATTCAACGGAGAATTTTGCTCTCATTCGAGGTGTACTATGAGCAAAGCGATGCAGGCATCTCTCTAATCTTCCTGTATGAAAACATCAGACTGGGCACTGAACACCCACCACCCCAGGATTAGAAGTGACTACCGTGTGTTTTCTGAGTCCTGACTACAGGGTAATAGGAAAGAGCACCGTGGGGAGAAACAGCTGGTGACTGAAGCCCACCATGAGACAAGTGGTCCCTGGCAGGAGATGTAAGGGTGGATACAGCCAGGATGAGTCAGACCTCAGGCCAGCCCGCTGCAAAGCTGTGCCTCCTCCATCCAGCTCTCCTAGATAGACTGACACCGAGCCATGCTTTGCACTAGAGTCCGAAACTTACAATAACCCAATGGTTCGTACAATCACCTCTCTGCAATAAGGCTTAGATACAAGGGCCAGGGAGATAGCTCAGAGAATAAGCATCTGCCGGGCAAGCACAAGGACCTGAGTTCAATCCCTGGTACTGAAAAAAAAAAAAAAAGACTTAGATAAAGTTTAACATAATCACAGCACAGCTTCACAAAGGCAGAGAGAATTTACCTCTCAAAGCAAAGTAAGTTGCACTTGACATTCTTCATATAATCTTTTATGATCATTATGTTATGTAGTAAAGTTTTCTCCAAAAAATTATATTAATACATTTTTATAAAATTAGAAATAATAGTCCTTGCCGTCTTTCAGAATAAGCGTCATCATTATCTTTGAAGACATTCTGCCCAAGGTGGGGGGCATGAATTTATGATCTTGTTTTGCAAGTCACATTATGGATTATTCTTACAAATTTTCACACCACACAATGCCAAACAAGAGTGGTGTTAATAGTCACAACATCCACAGCAAAATTTCCAGCTCAAATAAGCCGCCCAGGCCACACTGTCGCAGCAGGAAGCCTATCAGGTGCACATTTGCTAAACAGGAATCGGCTTTACAGTTTCTACCCAGTTATCGTGGTGCATTTAGAGACTCTCACGTTAGTTTTGAAGTTAACATCTAAATGTTAAAAAAGAAAAAGAAAGCAAAGCTAATATTCATGGAGCAGCCATGTTGTAAAGTCTGCATTAGGTGCATTATAAATAGAAGCTCGATGTTAGGCATACTAACTTTCTAGTAAGATTAAAATAGATTATATTCATTTAATCTGTTTAAAAAGCTTCCTAAATAGTATCAGGGACTTTTAGATTTTAAAGCAATCATACTTGCGTTACGGTTGTAGACAACTAGAAAAATTTTTTCTAATTCATAAAATGTCAATTTATTACCAAAATCTGATTGGAAAGACGAGGCATCAATTCATTTCTATGCTCATCAGCCTGAGAAAGCCAACAGCGCATGCGCAGGTAGGCACAGGCACGCGCTGCGTGTGCCTTCAAGGCAACCAGACTGCAACCGTGATCCTGGCGATCAGATCCTTCTCCTTTCTCACTTCCTTCAAAACAGCAACACTGCTCCTGTCAATCAAAGCCTTGTGTTTAAGAATAGGCGCCAGTTTGAAAGGGCGCCGAAGGATTGGCTGGCATCCAATTTCTAACCACCAGGGCATCCGCAGGTCTGGGAGGACCGTGCACGCCCCTGGAAAAGAATGTGCTTGCACCCTAGACCCAGCCAGAGTGCTCGCCCGGGCGGTGGCCCAGGACGCAGAGCCCTACCTGACTCTCTCCGTGGCTCCTCCCGCTGTCAGCTCTGAAGATGGACTTGGGCTTCCGGGACTTGAAATTGCCCATGTTGGGTCGCAGCGCGCCGTCCACCCCCAGGCTCTGCTCCACCTGCTGTGCCTCGCGCGAGGGGGGCGCGTGCTCCACTACTGGAGCCCCGGGGTCCGGGTAGTTCTCTTTATTTTCATCTCTAGACGAAAGAGGAAAGACCCAATTTAGACAGCAAACTGAGATCGTCTGTGTGGGAAGAGGGGGTCAAAGAGATGAACTCCTGCTGTATTTAGGGCAGCCAGGATTTAAGCATATATAAGCAATGTGAATCTCATTTTTTGTATCATTTTATATCCTTTCCAATCTTTGTGAGTAGATGCATGTTTTTTGTGGTTGCAACTCAGTACAAGTATCATTTCAACTTTTTCACTTTATTTTCACATACATTTTCCTTCACATTACTATTTTTTTTTTACTCAAACCTCAAACACAATATAATAATACCTCACAATATCTCCCTCCTAGTTACTGTCTTTGTAAAAACACTGACATAGTAACACTTCTGCTCAGGGCCATTTGTCCCACTTACGTTCAGGCACACAGCTGCTTCATTGTGCTGAGAATCAAGCAAACTCGAAGAACATAAGCGTAGGCCTCTCCTACACTCAGGCTCGTCACCCTGGCCACCCTTAGCACTGTGTCACCCTGCTCACCAGGAGTGGCCACTCCACCGCTGTCCTAGCCTCAGGCCTCCTTACTAGAAGGGCGCATAGAAGAATTTTAGCAGAGTCACCTGGAAGCACTTCCCTAAGGCTCAAGGGCATAGAAAGCCAAGACTGGCAAATGACAAGTTTCTTTTCTTTTCCTCTTTTCTTTTCTTTTCTTTTCTTTCTTTTCAGAAAGCCAAGACTGGTAAATGACAAGTTTCTTCTTCCTTCCTTCCTTTCTTTCTTTCTTTCTTTCTTTCTTTCTTTCTTTCTTTCTTTCTTTCTTTTCAGAAAGCCAAGACTGGAAAGTGACAAGTTTCTTTCTTTTCTTTTCTTTCTTTTCAGTACTGGAGATCTAACTCCAAACTTTGCACTTGCTAGGCAGGCACTTAAGTTGCTGGTCTATCTCCCCAGCCTCAAATGATGAATTTCTGTGTCCACCATGCAAGAACTCTTTGCATAAATAAAAAGCAAAAATTCACTATACTGATATTAGTGGAGGATGAGCTCCAATTAATCTTTTGTTTAAAAAAAAATGAAAGCAAAATTCAGAATAAATGGTCTGAAGAAGGGGTAATAGGCAAGGGATAGAACTCAAGCTATGTTCAACAGTTATACTTGGTCCCAGGAAAATCTTAGGGCTGCCTGGTGAAGGAGCACCCAGCAAATAAAGTAATAATGATTCTTCCATGCTAGTAACAAGAATCAGTGCTAGTGATATTGGGTGCTGTTCTTCCCTAAAGACTACTTATAATTACAAATTTTGTTCTTATTTTTTGTTTGTTTGTTTGTTTGTTTTTTGCAGGACCAGGGTTTGAACTCATGACCTTGCACTTACCAGGCAGGCACTTGTGCCACGGAGCTATCTCCCCAGCCCATTTTTTAGACCTTTTATTTTCTTTTTTGTCCTTTTGGAGACAGGGTCTCTCTATGCAGTTCAGTCTGGCCTTGAGATCACTTTTATAGCCCAGGCTGGTCTTGAACTCACACTGATCCTCCTGCCTCAGTCTCCCAAGTGCTGGGATTATAGGTGTGTGCCACCACACCCGGCTAAATTTTGTTCTTATTGATATGGAACCATGAAGTGGAAACTACACCCGCTTCCTTGAAGCACATTTCTTCCACTGTGTGTTCCTGTGACTACAGTCTGTGTGCCTACAGGAGAAAGGAAAGCTACTTATACTCCTCACACAGGCAGGGTGCCCCAAGACGCAGAATGTGAGAGCCAGCAGCAGCAGCATGTCACATGCAAAGCAGCCCCTTGGACCAATCAGTCCATTCCCACAAGAGTATCCTAACTTAGGTTTACATCATATTTCCATGGCATCACAATTCATGGGTATGACCATGCTCAGCTCCTTGACTTGGAAGACAGGAAGAGGAAATGGACTCAACAGCACCTTTCTCCCTCACCCAAATATAGAACCTAGAGACTGGGCGTGGTGGCACATGCCTGTAATCCCAGCTCTTGGGAGGCTGTAAATAGGTGGATCACTAAGAGTCCCATCTAGTAATGAGACCCTGAATACCCTGTAGGCCCTTCCCTAAAATACAAAACAACAACAAAAAAACCAAATATGGAACCTGATTACAAAAGTCATCTTGAGAAATACAACTTCAAGATGTTCCTTAACGTCCTCATTCAGAAAAGCACAGATTATGTAGTTTATTTACGACTCACTGGAATAAGTTATAACCGAGAATGAGCAGGATGGACTGAAAAAAGCAGGAGCACTAAAGCCTGGGCCACGCCATTCCACTTCTGTGAGGCTTAGTCATCCAGTGAGTGCAGCGCCTGTCTTGCAGAGCTAATGTGGCACTGGTGAGATTCCTGAATTTAAAGCTGGCTGGGGTGGCAGCCCCATGAGCAAAGGCTATTGTCTCTCAGGCACAGCCTTAACCAAGTGGTTAGTTGTAAAGAAAAAAAAAAAAACTGAGAGTTTCTTTCATTTTCCTCAATACCTCCAGGATAAATTCCAAACTCTTGAGTAAGGCCCTGTAACCTAAGAAATCTGGTCTTGTTTATCTCTAGAGTTTCATTTTCGACCACTCCTTGCCTCCTCACCCACACCTGGCTCTCAGGGTAGTTCCAGGGCCTGAACTGCTGTTGGGTTTTCAACTCAAGCTATTCTACCTTCTGACAGCTTGCCAGTGAGTTGCTGCCTGTCTGGTGGCATATTTTTGTGGGCCATAAGAGTTTTCCCCAAAAAAGACAGTCTGGTGCCACATGTGTCTTTCTTCAGGCATCTGTCCCAGAAGCTTCTCTGAGCTACTGGGTTCTTCAAGATGAATTTGTCATTTCCCTCTAGGATGACAGCACTGTACCACTCTGACATCTTCATCTGTGTTCTCATCTCTCTCCTCCAGCAGACTGAATTCCTGGATGCAGGGATTGTTTAGATTTTCTCTATCCCAAGTCTTGACTGGTTTCTGGTTCCAAAGGAGGCCCCTAAGAGTAATGTTAGCCAATAACTGGACTCTACAGTCTTGCGTCCCCCTCCCACATTATATTGGATGCACTATAAGCTCTCAGAGCCTCAGTTTCTCTGTCTGTAGAGTGAGTAGGAAAGTATTTGTTTCTTTTCAGCTATTTGGGACAGGTAATAAAATGTACAAGGAATTGCTTCAAATGAAATAAATGTTAGAGAAATGGTTAGCTACAAAGGTTTTGTAACCCTTCCATGAACCACTTGATAGTCACTATTCGAGGTATTCAATGACATGTTTGTAAGTAATCTAGAATCTTCTTCTTAGGGGGCATGCTGGGCATGCAGTTAATTGGAATAATGCTCAATCTAATAGACATTTATTGAACACTCCACATTATAGTCACTGTCTTGAGTGCTAAGGACAGTATCCAAAAGTAGACAAGACACACTTCCCACAAGAAGTGAAAATACAGTAGAAAAAATGAGACGTGAAAATGCATCTCTCATTTAGAAAGAAACTTCAGGACCAGACGGCTTCTGTGTCTGACAAATAAATACAAATAAAAACCAAGCACTGGCGGGTCATACCTGAGGCTAGAACAGTCAGTCTGGTCTTCATGTAGAGAGACTGTGCCTTCGTCACACCTGAGGAGAGAGGAACAAACCATATCAGACCTACCCGTCTGCTGTAGCAATAGCAGAAAGAAACTAGAATTAGTCAAGATGTATGGTAGATCAAGCAAAAAAAAAAAAAAAAAGATGTAACAATCTTCACCATTCTCTCTGAAGCCAGCTGTTACTCACAACATGATTGCCAGGAAACAATGTCAACCTTTCACGGCATTCGAACACGCACACCCAGGACCAGTCAACCCTCTCCTTCCTGCCTCCACTGTTCAGCATACGTCACCGAGGGTGACAAAGACCTACGTGGGCACAGTATGAGCGCCGCGGAGGATGCCGACTGGTGGGCAATCTGTCATACCCAGCAGAACTGAGCCAGCATGGCGCTGGGTGTGGGGGGCCCACCTGAGGATTGCTGCCAGCGGCAATCCACAAGAGGCGGAGCCTATGGGGAGCTGGATGAGGCTGCGGAAAGCTAGATGAGGCTGCTTGAAACTGCTGGTTCTCTTGGGCTATTCTGCCGGGGCACTTGTCAGGCTGGTTTTCCTGGTGAACTTGGTTCTCCTTGGAGGAAGAGTTTGGGACCTGTGTTGTCACTGAGAATGAATATGGCTCACTTTGAGGGACTTCCTTGAGCTTTGCTTCCTGGCTCCAGAGGGGAAGATGGTGCACAGTTCAGCTTCCCCGACCATCTTGTCCCACTGACTTTCTTCATGGGACCTGAGCTTTCCTCCTCACCAGAGAAGCTCAAGACCTCACTGTCACTGAGGATGACGGTGGTACTTTTGGGGGGAGCTCTGGTGCTTACTTTGAGCATCACTTCCAGGCTGCAGCGCAGATCCCTCAGCCTGCTAGCGCAGACCTTTTTCCCTACTAGTTCAGACTTTCCAGCTTCCACCACTGACTGGCACCGGAAGACTCAAACTTTTTCGAGGTTCAGTATAACTAGGTTTTTTTTTCCTAGTCCCCTGTGAACAAACACTTCCATAAAAAAAAACACCATAACAATGTCAAATTCCTATTAAAGTTATTAAAAGCTTGCCCCTATTTCTGTTGCCTTGTCTCATGTTACAGTTTGGACAGCCACATTCTGAGTAATGCTGCTTCTAAAGGACTGAGACTGAAATCAATCTGACCCCTGATTTGAGAAATCTACATTGTAATAAGTAACCAAAAATAAAAACACAAAAGTCTACATAAATAAGTATAACCACAATATAGCACTTATATTGTATTAAATGATTTTAAATTTTAAACATCCTTTACTAGCTTTAGCGTATAATAAGGCTGCAAAGTGACTTGACGACAGCTCCATCCACCTCCCTACAACCTCCTTTTTTTAAATGATGGCTTTTGTAGTGAGTTAAACAAAGGCCACCTACAGAAACTAACTCTTTTTACTTGCTGAAATATTTTTTTCTCTGTACGAAGTAAAAAAAAAAAA
>PVKN010008556.1:0-24974 GCA_004027915.1 Capromys pilorides | reverse complement strand
CTTCCCTCCTCTCTCCCTTTTTCTTCCCTCCCTCCCTCCTTCCCTTTTTCCCTCCCTCCCTCCTCCCTCCTCCCTCTCCAGCCGCTGTAGCTTTGTTTCTTAGGCTTCTTTTCCCTAGGGCAGGGTCTTGAATGCTGTTCAACCAATCCTCTCGCCCCAAGTTCCCCAGTCTCTGGGACCACAGACAGGTGCCAGCTCCTCCGGTCCTTTTGTGCCTGCAGTGCTGAGCCACCCCTCTTTTCTGCATCTTCACTCTCTTCTGACCTCCGTCACAGCCTTCTGGTATTTTGGGGGGCAGAAGCATAAGTTGCTGGAATCTCTGTGGAAAGCCACTTGGCCCTCTCTCTGCACGTCACAGAGTTACTTGATCTCCAACCCCTCCATCTGCTGCTGGAGAACAAACACACCCAAGAACGCACACGTGGGACGCAGATCAGCCCACGTCTGCCACGGCTAGCAAGAGACGGCGAGTGCCCCCCAGTGCCCATCACTGGTGGGCTGGCTAAGCGCATCGGAGAGGCCTGTGGTAGAGATCTCTTTCAAAACAGAGTGAGAAGTTCCTTTCGGGTCCCATATGGAATATTCCCAAGAAGCATCAGTACGTTAAAACAAGTGGAAAAAGGCCCAGCAGAGTGTGTGTCTTTAACTACCTTCAGTGTAAGGAAACAGACGGTACCAGGGTGTGGCCCAGTGGTAGAGCACCTGCCTAGCAAGCTTGAATATATGGGAGGCCAGGGTTCAATCCCCAGCTTAGAATGAAAGAAACAGAGAAGGAAAAGGAATAGATTGGCACGTACAGCTGCATGAAGAAACTTTGGTGAAAACACAACAAACCCACAGAAGTGTCTGTGAGATGTGGGTGTGGGTGTGCAGAAGACACTGCAATGCAGGGGTTTCCTATAGCTGGATTTGGGGACCACTAGAAATGCATTATTCCTAAACATTTTCTTTCTTTTTTTTCTGTATTTAGGGCAGGGTCTACAGGGTCTCACTACGTAGATCCGACTCCTAGTGATCCTCCTGTTTTCAGCCTCCTAAGTGCTGGGATTACAGGCACGCATCACCACATCCAGTCTCAATCTCTCTCTCAGCATGCCTGGGGGTGGGGCTGGCATAGCCCGCTGGGAATCGAACCCCAGCGGCTGAGCTTGGCCTAAGCAGGTGCTTTAGTCTGCTGAGCTATTAGGCCGGCGGTCCCAACATTTTCAAATACTGTCATCAAAGCAGCCACTCATGGTGGTGCATGTCAGGAATCCCAGTTCTCAGGAAGCTGAGGCAGGCAGACTCAGCTTGGGGCCAGCCTGGGCTATCTAATGAGTTAAATGCCAGCTTAGCCTATGTAGTGAGACATGAACTCAACAAAAATAAATTATGCCTGTTACCCTTGTGCAAGTTACATTGCTACGTGTGGCAGGAAACTCGGAGGCTGACTGAGGATCACACAAGTGAGGCTTTCTTTTTTTGTTTTCTGAAGCAGGTGACCCTCCTGCCTCAGCCTTCAAGGGCTGGGATTAAAGATGTGCGCCACCATGCCCAGCCAAGTGACGATTTTGAAGGTACCGAGGACTTCTTTGAAGGGGTGGCAGCCACAGGAAGACTGGTGAGGAGGGAGAGTGGCAGTGGCCAGGTGAGCCTGGCTCCAGGCTGCGCCTGCTGGCTGCAGGTGACCTCATCGGACGGCTCCGTGCTCAGCTGCGGCGCACCTCTCTCCAGCTCCCTGAGAATCGACCACGGAAATGCAGTCCCTGGTGCCTCGGAGCTCACTTATCACTTTGTCTTCAGTACTGAGGATTTCACCCCAGGCCTTGAGGGTGCTAGGCAAGCTCGCTACCACTGACCTATGTCCACAGCCCTTCCAAAATCAGATTTGAGTCCACTTTGGGGCAGGATTCTTGCTGTTTGGACATGGATGTCTGTTGTTTTGGTTTGGTGTTGGTGCTACCAACTGAACACAGGGCCTTGTGCTCACCAGGCATAGCCACCTCTGAGCTATGCCCCCTGGCCCTGTTTTAGGACAGGGTTTATCAGATAAGTAAAAGGATTCAGGCTAATTTTTGTCCTCTTTGGTCTTAGTCAGAAGTAGGTCCGTCCTGAGTAAAGCTGCTCGGCCCTGGTGTGGACGTCACGGGGGCGACTGCAGCACGTGGCCAGGGTGCTTGCATCCCGCATCTCCGGATTGGTATCTCATTATTTTCCTCCCAAGTGAGGTGCGTGAGACAGGCAGCTGCGTGTCAGAGGAGGTGTCTTAGTTACTTTTTACTTGTTGCTGGGACAAATACTGACACTCAAAATGAAGGAAGGAAAGGTTTATTTAGCTCACAGTTGCTGGAGGTTTCAGTCCATATTCAGCTGGCCCAAAGCTGAGTGGAACAGGGCAGAGAGCATCCAGTTCATGGTGGCAACCAATCAACCAGGGCACAGAGAGCAACAGCCAGCATCTATCTCTGTTTCTCTTTATATCACATTCAGGCTCTCTGCCTCAACCTATCCGCCTTAGGCCACACCCATAATTCCAGAAGGACTCAGACCCATAATCCCATCTGTACTAAAACACATAATCCCAGTGGATCAAGAGTCAAGTAATCCCAGCAGTACTCAGACCCATAATCCCATCAGTACTAAAACACATAATCCTAGTGGATCATGACTCAAGTCTCAAACTCTAGAAGTCCCTGCCCCGTGATTGCATGAGACTTTGGGGAAACAACTAGACATAAACCATAACAGGAGGCGATGCCCGAGGCCAGGAGAAAGCAGTTTTTGACCAAACTCATGAAATTGTGCAATGATTCCGTGATGCCTCACGTGGATACCTTATGGTCACGGTAGCCCTGCTGCCTTCAAAACAGTTCTGGAGGAAAGCAGGTCCAATCGCGTTAAAACCTCTCTCTCTCTCTCTCTCTCTCTCTCTCTCTCTCTCTCTCTGTGTCTGTCTCTGTCTCCCTGTCTATGTCTCTCTGTCTCTCTCTGTCTCTGTCTGTCTGTCTGTCTCTCTCTCTCTGTCCCCTCTCACCACCTATGTAAACAAAACACCTTTGTAAGAAATAATGAATATTTACACCAATGGGCTAAGACCCCAGAGAATTTTTCTTTAACTTTTTCCTGTATTTTCCAAACATTCTTGAATGAACACAAACTACTTTGCCATTAAAAAAACAAAAACAAAAACAAAAAACAGCAGTCCCAGCAGAAAGGCGAGTGGGGTGAAGCCCTTCCATACCTTTCTCTTCTCTCCCTTCATCCTCTCCAGGTGCATTTCTGGATAGGGGACATCTGCTTTGCAGCTGTCACCTTATCTGCTCTGAGGACAGACAGCCCTCCCTGTCCCTGGTCCCCCACTGCCACTCTGAGATGGCTTTAAGCTGGATTTGGGGCTTGATCCCATCCCTCAATCTTCCAAGACATCTACAGGGTCCCTGTGGCTCCTCGGCAGGGGCGTGCCACCTTCAACTTGGGGCCGGGAGACCTACTCCTCCAATGCCTACGTAGTCCCTGTGAGCACCCTGCCCCTTCTCAGAACCTTCGCAGTGCTGCCCCCCACCTCTGTGTCCCAAATCGCTCCTAGTTCCCAAAAGCCCTGAGACAGACCTCCTGGGCCCACAGCTCAATCCAGCAAGGATTCAAGGTCCCTCGTATGTTTACTGTCCTGGCAGCAGCGACAAGACAGACAAACTCTGTGGCTGGGTATGACACAGATAGGATGCCCGCTAACAGATCATTTTGAGACAGCATCTTACTATGTAGTTCAGGCTGGCCTTGAGCTCACTTTGTAGCCCAGGCTGGCCTCACAGTGATCCTCCTGTCTCAGCATCCGGAGCCTGGAGCGCTGGGATTATAAGCATGCACCACTATGCCTGGCCTCCGGCCTGATTTTTAGCAATGGTCATGATCCAGCTCCTTGCTCAAACATTCAAAAGTAAATTGAAGCTGGGCGTGGTGGTGCACACCTGTAATCCCAGCATTTGGGAGGCTGAGGCAGGAGGATAAGTGCAAGTTCGAGACCACCCTGGGCTACAAAAGTGAGCTCAAGGCCAGCCTGAACTGCGTAGCGAGACCATGTCTCAAAAAGACCAAAAAAAAAAAAGTAAATTGAGAAGGCTGGCCAGATAGCTCAGTGGACTAAAGTGTCTGCTTAGGCAGAGAGCAGCAACTGGGGTTCAATCCACAGCATGCTGTGCCAGCCCTGCCCCTGGGACACACTGAGATTTGATTGAGACTGGGCGTGGTGGCACATGCCTGTAATCCCAGTGCTTGGGAGGCTGAAAAGAGGAGAATCACTACAAGTCCAATCTACGAAATGAGATTCTGTAGATCCTGTCCTAAATAAGGAAAAAAAAAAAAGGTACATTGAGGAGGCCGGTGAGATAGCTCAGCAGACTAAAGAGCATGTTTAGGCAAGCGCAGGGATGGAGATCCACACGCCACGCCAGCCCTGCCCCCAGAGTCCTGGCACAGTGGCCCAAGCCTGTAACCTCAGCACTGGGGTGACTGAAAGCAAGAGACACAGTGAGACCCGGTAACAACCAGATACATTTAAAAACAAACAAACAAGTAAATGGATGGGGAAGGCCACCAGAGCTTGGCAAGTCAAAGGAGACAACTCCCACATACAAGGGGTTGAACAAAATCGAGCCCAGGAAGCCAGGTTCATGCTGGGAAGACCCAGCCCAGCTCTGGGACAGGAATATGCCCTGCCAGGTACAGTCTAACTCAAAGTTCTTTAGCCTTCCTGCCTTGACCTCACATTTGGGCTGTCCGACACCAAGACAGAATTCAGGGGCCTATAGTTTTACTTGCTAACTTGGGCAACCCCCCTTTACATCTTCCCTTCTTTTATCCCCTCTCCCTTTTCTCCCGTGGCGTGGAGCCAGGTCTTGCCCTCCAGCCCAGGCTGGCCTGGAGCTGGGCCCTGTGCTCCTGCTTCTGCCTCCCAACCTGGAAGCTGGGATTGCGGGTGTGCACTGAAAGGTTCTCATCGCAGCAGAGACTTGGGCAGAAGGCAAAAGGGAAAGGGGCTTAGTTTTCTTTGAGGACATGGTGAGAATTTGGGGAGGTCAAGGAAATCTCTGAACTGGACAAAGGGAGGTTCAGGCTTTTATGACCTTTTGCCAGGGGAGGGGTTTGAGGGGATGGTTAGATAGACCTGAGGAGCTGATTGGGGCCTTCCCTGAGGTGGCGGGAAGGGTGAAAGTAAACTATGTCTTGGGCTGAGTTGGAGAAGAAGGGGGAGGTGGTCTCTTATTTTAAGGGCATCAGCCTTGTTTTATTTATTTATGTATTTATTTATTTATTGTCTTTTTGAGAGAGGGTCTCGCAATGCAGTTCAGGCTGGCCTAGAGCTCACTTTTGTAGCCCCAGGCTGGTCTCTAACTTGCACTGATCCTCCCGCCTCAGCCTCCCAAGTGTTGCATCAGCCTTTTTAGATGACCACCATAATGACTTCAACGATTCATACTAGGGCCCAAACCGATTACACGCCACACCCAAAGTCTAGTGCTTAAAAGTTTTCAGTGCTTTATGAATCTGCTCATTAAAAATCTCACATCTCACTGCAGGTAAAGTCCCTGAGCAGTCTCCATGCCTGCTTCACGCCGGCCCTAATGCCAGCCTCGCGGCCTCCTGCCTTCCTCCCCAGCTCCTGTTCTCGCCACTGTTTCCTTGGGATGCTTTTCTTTTCACGTAGTCCGTATCCTGCAAGCCCACCTTTGGCTTTGTTTCTGCATCATCCGAGGACTCGTGCCTCCTGCCAAAGCCAGGCACGGTGTCACCAACACAATGAGCTGTGGCACCCGTTGTGGTCCCTGCACTCTCTCGCTACTTTGTCACGAAGCCCTGTCCTGGGTGCTGCTGGCTTCCAAAGTGAAGGATTCCCAGGACCACTGGTCTTCTCTCAAGCAGCCGGTTGCGATCTTCCAGGTCTGGAGGGGTACTGGGCTGTTAGGCTTTGGATGAAAACTGTCTCCTCAAACTCGGGTGCTCTGAAGTGGAGCTTCTGGATGGAGATCAGGTCATGGTGGGGCTGACTTCACGGATAGGATGATCCAGCAAACCCACTGATGCGCTCATGGCTGAGCTGGTGAAAGCGGTCACTGGATGCGTGACCTGTGAGGCCTGTTCCGGCCCCATCACTTCTCTCCCTCCAGCTCTTCCTCTGTTCCTGCTTCCTGACTGCCCTGAGGCAAGCAGCTCTCCTCCTCCTGCCAGGATATTTTTCTTTTTCTTTCTTTTTTTTTTTTTTAGGATATTTTTCTTCTACCCTTCTACCACAGTATTCCTGCCCTGGAGCTGGCCAACCATGGACTGAAAATCTCTGAAGCCAGGAGCCAAAATAAACCTTCTTCTCTCTTTTAGGTTATGAGTGTGAAATATTTGGTGCCAACTACAAGAAAAGCTGATGAATATGTCAGTCATGAGGGCAGCCAAGTCGCAAAGAACCCCCGTTAAGTTCTTCAGTCACAATGGCATTTAATGTATGGGACTGCAAACCCAAGGACATCTGAGCTGAGAGGGAGCTGTCACGTGGAACTGTACAGAAAGTGAAAACAAAAACTCACAGTGAAAGCCACGGAGCCTTCAGGAGCCTTTAGAATGAAATCCTGTCCCTGTGGCAAAATGCCTGGAACCAGACGATGGAATGTTAAACAACAAGTTGGGCATGGGGGGCTGGGGAGATAGCTCAGTACAGTAAGCACCTGCCTGGCAAGCACAAGGACCTGAGTTCAATCCTTGGTTCTGCCAAAAAAAAAAAAAAAAAAAAAAAAAAAGTCAGGCATAGGAAGACAAACATCCCATGTGCCCGCCAACATCCCAAGCTAAAGGGTGGATTTTATCAGAATACAGAGTGGAACAGTGGTTTCCAGAAGTGGGGAAAGGTGAGGAGAGAGCGAGAGAGATGGAGAAAGGAAGACTGACAAGTGCTGGGATGCAGTTGGGCTGGAGGAGTAAGTTCTAATGTTCTACAGCACAGCGGCGTGGCTATCGTTGGCAATAATTAACTATGTATGTCAAAACAGCTAGCAGAAAGACTGCCCAACACAAAAAATGCCAAGTATTTAAGGAGACAGATGTACAAGTACTCTGATCTCATCTCTTCCTCCCCCCCCCCACACAGAGATATGTCTGTCGATGGGAAGCATAATGCAAAACTACAATGAATATTTAAATTTTAAAAAATGTACTACCATAAATGACAGATCACCCGCCATTAATACCTTCAAACTACCCCTCCCCCAGCCCTGACCCTTGCCCGCTCCTGCAAAGCTCCGGAAGTCCTCGTTTGCATCTTCAGCAGCACAGCCGTGGCTGCCTGGATGTCCTGAATGATTTCAGATGTCGACCTTTCATGGTCATTCCTGATGTCGCACCGTGTCACATTTGGCAAGTAAAGCTGATAAGGACACACGACCACGTTCTTACCTGCCCCCCTTTCTGTCGGATGTCACTCTCTGAGACAAGGTGCGAGTGGGCAGCCCTGGCGGGTCCTGGCCTGCGTGGTGTGCCGCAGTCTGGCTTCTGCTCAATGACTTTCTCCAGTGGTGACAAAATACCCGAGGTAACTTAAAAGGACAGGAAGGGCTGGGACACAGTTCAGTGGGACAGCATTTCTTAACATGGGCAAGGCCCCTGAACAATCAAAAACAAAAATTTAAATAAATAAGAAGGCAAAATGATTTATTTCGGCTCCTGTTCTCAGCCCAGTGTCACTTGGCCTGATCACTTTGGGTCTGTCGCAGCACCATGCACAACAGAACCAAATTTCGAGCCAGAACAAGCTGCTCACCTGGGGGTAGCCCGGAAGCAACGGAGAAGGGCGGGGCCAGGAATCCGCATCCTATTCTGGCCACGCCCCCATGACATCACTTCCGCCTCACAAACCCGAACCTTTAGCAGAAGGCTTGGGCTGTAGCTAGAGCGTTCCTTCCCAGGTCCTCTGAGGAGAGCAGAGAGGCCGAGCAGTTAGCTAGGAGTCTTGCAGCTGGAAAAGCAGCTGGTGGAGTAGTACATGGTGAGCTCATCGTTCATTGTAGCTACTCAGGCTTTGTCATTCAGTAAGCGTTATAATCGCATCCCAGCAGCCTGGGAGGCTAAGACAGGAGGATTGAGAGTCTGAGGTCAGGGCTGGGAAGACAGCTCAGTGGCACAGCGCCTGCGTGGCAAGCGCCAGGGCATGAGTTCGATTTCCAGTACCAAAATACCAAAAATACCAAAATGTTTGAGCCCAGCCTGGTCAATTTAGTAAGATCCTGTCTCAAAATTAAAAAAAAAAAGTAAAAAGTAAGTGGAGCGTGGTGGCGCACAGCATAATCCCAGCTCTGGGGAGGCTTAGGCAGAAGGATCACTGAGAGTTTTAAGCCAGCCTTGGCTACATAAGCAAGTGTCCAAGGCCAGGCTGTACTACATGGCAAGTTCCTGTCCCAAAAAATAAATAAACAAAATAAAATGAAAATAAAAAGTGCTTGGAGTATAACTCACTGTGAAGGCTCTAGGGTTCAATCCCTAGTACCTCACCCTCTGCAACATGTTCTGGTTTACATTCATCCTAATTGGGCTCCAGCCTCTAAGGCTATCAGATTTGCCCACCTGTTTGAGCATTGTTCTATTGATATATATATTTTATGAGACAGGGTCTCATTATGTAGCCCAAGATGGCCTCAAACACGCAGGTATCCTCCTGCCTCAGCTTCCTGAGAGCAGGGATTACGAGTGTGTGCCCCCATGCCCAGCTCTTTGGCCACCTGTACCTGGAGTCCATACCTTTGCCCCTTGCAGGTGAGCTGTGAAAGCCAAAACACCACCTCACCCACCGGTTCTGAATCCCCACCGGCTGCGGGGGAAAGTGACTCGGTCGGCAGCAGCTGCCAGCGTCCCATCAGGGTCACCACGCTGCTGGGGCAGCCTTCCAGGCCCATCCTCCCGCCTGCTCAATGCTCTAATCTTGCCAGCTTCTTCCTGACAATCTGTTTCCGTGGCAAACAAACACGGGACTGTCGGAATCTTCCAGATTGCTTTCAACACTCCAAATGCCAAACCTTCAGTTTCTTAAATTATTATTTTATTTTCTAAGCACCCCAGCAGCAGGACAGGCCGCCCAGAAGGTGGCAGTTCTAAGGCGCTTCTCCTTCATGCCTCACTGCCTGCTGTGGTGTAGTATCCGACAACTACTCAGAAAGCAAGGACTTGCCCTGTGGGGGAGGGCACAGACCAGCCTAGGGTGCTCTGGGCACTGCCGCCCTGAGCCTGCACGGTGGGATCTGAGGTGGTTCTCTGCGTTGTCGTTGGATACCAGTAGCAGCAGCAGGAGTCCTACTGCAGGGTCAAGGACCAGTAGCCTCTGATGGCGCAGACAGAACTGTTCCCATGGGAACGGACACAGAGAGGGCACTGGCCATGTCAGGGTTAGGGTGGGTAGCAGGTGGCCCAGCCTGACGAGGAGAGCGCCCGGAGTGCCTTCTGTCTTGCACAAAGCAGGAGCTGGGCTGCACAGTGTCTTCCTTTTGGTCGCCAGGAAGCCAGCTCGTTCTGTTTTCAGAGCAAGGCAACGTGCCCTCGGGCAGCGGTGGCCAGGCTTTCCGTGGTCCTGCAAGGCTCAATGTGCCTGAGGTTCACCAGCTCGGCTCTGGGGCGCATGTCCTGTGCGAGCCGGAGAGCAGAGCCGCCAGCGTCTCTGATCTCGCACCAGCATCCAGAGCTTAGTCAGATGACTACCTACAACCATGAAAAGATGTAGGGAAATGCAGGCTTTGTCTCCGGTACCGCATGTGCAGCTAAAAATGAGGAGAAGGCAATGAAAGAGCCAGCGAGGGGTGGACTCCGTGCTGTCCTTGTCACGGGACCTTAGAAAAGGCCTCTGGGAAGAGAGCAAAATACAATTAAGAGCATGCGCAGCCCAAACACAGTTAGATGCAAGTAGTGAGTTCTGGTGTTCTGGGCAGGCACAGTGGCGCACACCTCCACCCTGAGTTGCTTGGGAGGCTGAGGCAGGAGGATCTTTGAGTGTGAGGCCAGGCTGGGCAACACAATGAGACTCCGCCACACACACATGCGTTTAAACACCATCCTAGTGCTAAATAGCGGGGACTACAGTTCACAATAGGTTACTATGGATTTTGTAAGGACAAAGAAACCCAGGTGTGGTGTTGCGCATGGCAAGCTTAGCACTCCAGGAGGCTGAGGCAGGAACGACTCAAGTTTGAACCCAGTCTGGGCAACTTAGCAAGACCTTGTCTTAAAATAAAACATAAGAATTGGCTGGGCACATACTTCAGTGTAAAGGCTCTGACTCAGTGCCCAATAACACACACACACACACACACACACACACACACACACACACACAAAGAGAGAAACTCAGACTCCAAATACAAAATAATGCTAAAGCAATGAAAAGTTCCTTATTCTAACTTGAGAAGCATCTGCTATATACGTGCACTAGAATATCCCACATAATACATTCAATTATGTATTCATCAAAATAATTTTAAGCTTTAAGGAGATGAAAATCTTAACATCTGATTTGAAAAAATTAAAACCTGATTTGATCACTGCACCTTATACAGACACATTGAATAATTATGTCATATGCCACAAGTTTGTACAATTGGAACAATATTTAACAAGGACCAGTTACAGAAAACACATGCAGAGGGAGGAGATGGAGGTGAAGAGGAAGTAAGCGTTTCCCGGGAGGGGATGAGTGCAGGACACCAGGAGGGTAAGAAGCAGGTGGGCTGGAGGAAGCTGCAATTGGTACTGGCTTGGTGGCTTGGGCCGACCTTCCCCCTTCCCCTCCCCCTCCCCTCCTCTCCCTCCCCCTCCTCCTCTCCGCCTCCTCCTCCAATCCAAGAAGCCTGGGAGGTGGAGGCCTCGGAGTTCATCCCTCCTGCAGCTTCCTCTGTCTCTGGGAAGCCCTTCCACCCACGCCAGCCCTGCACCCTCTCCCTCACCTTGCGTAGCCCACCAGTCCCACGGCCCTAAGCATCCCCCCTCCTCCATCTCCCGCACCTGCGGCTCTTCCTTGCCCTGCACGAGTTTGAGCCATTGTGTATGACACCTACAGGGGTCCAGGTCTGGCTCCTGCACCCGCTCACACCCCTCAACTCCTGATCAGGCAGTCCCAGTGTGGCCATCACAGCATGCGAGGCCCCCACAACAAGCCCTGTGGCCACCACCTCCCCAAGGTCTACACAGCAAGGGAGGCCAGATCCTCAGCCGCCCGCCTCAGGCCTCCTTCTCCACAACCCCTCTTCGAAGCCTCCTGGCAGGGTATCTGGGTTTTCCCTGCGAGCTGTGTCACCTGTCCCTTCTCCCTGTCAATCCCAGGTCACCGCCTCTGCTGCAGCTGTTTTCTTCCACTGCTGGGACCTTCTTTGAGTACTGGACTAGTTTATAATTTTACATTCACAGGCTCTTTGGTTAAGATCTCCGTGGCTTCCAGCCAAAGCCAACACAAAGGTTTCAGGTTAATCCTCTTGGCAAATTCTGAGGGAGAGTGACTTTTCTGATACTTGCACAGAAGGGGAACATTTTTAAGTGAGAGACCTGCAGGATAATTGTGTTTATAATGACTTGATATTAACTTGGCGATTGCTTTACACTGATATGAAGTCATAAATTCAAATTTTTCTCCCAGGTATAATGAGGGGAAGATGGCTTCACGTTGGGAGGATACAACGGTTTCATTACCTTTAGGGAACTCGTTTAGACACTTTAGTAACCTTCAGATCCAGCAGGGAGCCAAGGGCAGGGGGTCTTAGGAAAGCGGCCTGGAGTGGGGTGGGGGAGTCCATTCAGTGCACCCCATGCGGACCTGTGACTGTCCCCAGGGTTTAACAGGTGACTGGTGGCTTACAGGCCAAGAGTCCTTCTAATTTGTTTTGTGTGGCTAGGATGGTATGCGTGTGTGGGGCATGTGTGTGTGTGTGTGTGTGTGTGTGTGTGTGTGTGTGTTACTGGAGACAGAACTCAATGCCTCAGGCTCCTTGTCCCTGTACACCTTAGCCTGTGTATTTTTGCTGTTCCCTCCTAATAGTAGATTCCCAGTTGCTCTACCATAGACAATATTGCTGAGAACCTCTGCCAAAACACTGTCTTTATGGCCCCGGAGAGAGATTCCCTGGAGAATGTTCACGGGAGAGTAGCTGCTAGGCCAGCAAGAATATCTGAGGTCATGGCTTAAATAGCCTTGGTATTATTCAGCATCATAATTTGCCAAAATCTTGTGCATAATGCTCTATCTTATGCCCTCCTTGATATTTTTAGGTGCACCATTATTTTGCATTGTATTTTTAAATGGCTAATGAGGTTGTCATTGCCACGGAGCTCTTAGCCATTATGGTTTTCCTTTCTGCAAATGCTTTCTTGTGACCTCTGTCCAGCTCCTCTGGAGTTTGCTGTCTTTTTGGTTGCTGTTGCCACTGCTGACATTGTATGCATGTGGCTTGGATGTTCTAGACACTGATACGTCACTGAGTGCAGGTGTCACAGATATCTTCTACTTCAACGCTTGTCTGTTAATTTTTTCATTGTCCCCTGTGGGATAAATAACCTTCATTAATTTTTAGAGTCAAACTCAACATTTTCCCTTTTATTTTTGGTATTTTAAGAATCTTGTTTAGAAAAATATTCCACCACCGAGATCCCCAAAATATCCTGGTATTTTCTCCTAATAGTGTCATACTATCTTTCAGATTTAGCTGGCAAGGCCTTTAATCCATTTAGAGGTGTTTTTTTTTTTTTTTTTTAATGTTGTGAAGTAGGGATTTAATTTAATTTTCTCTACAAAAAGAGCCACACGTGCCCCAGCATCCCCTGCTGAAGTGATCTGCTCTTAGTAGGACTGGTGGAGCCACCTACTGCACGCACCATACTTCCACACTCATCCCTGGGTCCCTGGGTCCCTAACTTGGCTCTGTGTGCTTATCTTGGTGCGTTTCTGAATGGATGCAGCGGCGCTGCTCTATCTTGGCCACCATGGCTTCTAAGTGGCGTCAACATCTGGTAGGGTCGGCCTCTCCTCGGCTATTTTTAAAAAAAAAAAAAAAAAATTCTTAACTATTCAAAGATTTCAGTCTTCCAATTACATTTCAGAATCAATCTATACAAAATTCCTGCTGGAATTTTGAAATTTCTCCGATATATTAACTTCTCAATCATATCTTTATATAATTAGTTGCCCAATACTGCCCCATACCTACACGTAACATTCCTATTAATTCAGCTCCTCTAAAAATGTATTTTAATTTGACTAATGGCTTGAGTAGCTGTTTCCCCCTTTGCATAGGATGTTGTATTTTTTAGAAGTGTTCATGGTAAGCTTTCTCAAAAATTACTAAGTACTTTTTTATATATTTTATTTATTTATTTGTTTATTTACTTGGTACAGGATCTGGCTATGCAGGATTACAGGCACACGCCACCACACCTGGGTTAGGGGCAGACTTGATGCACCCAGGGCTCTGGGGCTGGCACGGTATGCGGTACTGAGGATTGAACCCAGGTCTTTGTGCTTTCCAGGCAAGCCTGCACTTAGACTGCTGAGCTATCTCCCCAGCCCAAAATATACTAACTACTTCTGAAACCCAAAAATAATTTTAAAGATATGTTTTAATAGTACCTCTCCAGGGAAATAGCTCAGTAGAACAAGCGCTTGTCTGCCAAGCCGGGGGTCCTGAGTTCAATCCCCGACATTGCAAAAATAAATAAATAAACAAATAAATAAATAGTAAATTGTCCTAAGGGTCTTACATATTCTTTGGTTAAAAAAATACATACGTATACACGTGCGTGCACAGCCGCACTGTGCGCGATTATAGCTCCCGTTACTACTGCAACCTGAATCTTAGTTTTCTTCCACTTGCCAGGCGATCACTGCTGGCGTGAAGGATGATTCTCGCTCGTTTCATTTATGGCCCTGCCTTTCCTGGGGTCTGTTCGCATCTCTCGGTCTTTTTCTCCTGCTCCTACCGAGTCTCTGATGGTGCAGCGACAGGGCCATGACCAAGCCGCTGTGCACATGTGCAGGAGGAGAGCTTCCCGCCCAGTCCTGCCTGCTGCACCACGATCCTGGGCTTCCCACTGCCTGAACTGCAAAAGCCACGCGGCGGTGGTCTCCTGTCGGTGCAAATCAGTACAGCCCCTCTCTGTCCTGGTTGCTCTGGGTTAGTCTATGCATCCCATCTCAGGTTAGAAGACTTCTGGGGGTCTTTAAGTTAGGATAATGAGAACTGATTACAGCTGTGGAGATGTTCTGAAAAAGAAGAGAATTAGTACTCAGGGCATACAGGCAGGAAACAGATTTTTATTTTTGATGTTGAAACTTTTTTTCTTTTTTCCAGTACTGGGGATCGAGCTCAGGACCTTGTACTTGCCAGGCAGGCACTTATACCACTGAGCTATCTCCCTAGCCCCAACCTGTTATTGCTGTTTTTGTACCAGGAATCAAACTCACAACCTCACACTTGCCAGGCAGGCATCACAGGCCCAATGTTGAAACATTGTAACCAGCTTATCTTTTTTGAAAAAAAAAGATCGCCCCCAAGGTGCCACAGACTAAATGCTGTACCTGAGCTGCTCCCCGGTCCTCTCTATAGTACTACAAGGTCTCCGCCAGTTGCCCTAGCTGTCCTTGAATGTGTGCTCCTCCTGCCTCGACACTGGGAGCTGCACCACATGCACCACCATCCCTGGCCTCCTCCAAATCGCTCCCTATGTAGTTCAGGCTGGCCTCAAGCAAGCAGCAATTCTCCTGCCTCAGCCTTCTGAGGGCTGGGATTACAGGCCCACGCCCAGCTCCTCTAAATCTTGGTAAAAAAAAAAAAAATTTTTTTTTTTTTTTCAGTTTCTTCCAGATGTCTTGTCAAGAACGGATGGGCTTTGGGATGGTTTCTAAAGGTAAACCTCCACAAACAGACAAAGAAGCCCAGGGTGACAGGGAGCAGCAGGGTCCTGCTTCCTAAACAGGCAAGAGAAGACCCGCCTGGAGGGGGAAGGGACCCCCTCCCGAAGTGCGAAGTCTCAGGCAAGGGCGGGAAGGGTCCTCAGGTGGTAAATGCTATCCGTGTGGGCGTGGAATCCTGGCTCAGAGCCTTCTTGGAATGAAGCCTGCAACCCTGCCCTGGAGTCAGCCTGGAGTCTCCCACCCTGCACCTCCTCCCTCCTCTGCTCCAGCCACCTGGGCACTTGTTTTTCCCTTGAACACAGAGAGGTGACCCTTGGCCCAGGGCCTCTGTGCATTCTGTTCTCTCTGCCAAGAATGCCCTTCCTGCAGACCAAAGTCTCCCTGTGTTTGGTCAAAGTGCTGTTGACCCATCACTTCTACAGAGACCACTTTTTTTTTTCTCTTTTGTCTATTTGATCCAGGGTCTCACTATGCAGCTCAGGCTGGCTGTGACCTCACTCTGTAGCCCAGGCTGGTCTTGAGCTCACAAGGATCCTCCTGCCTCAGCCTCATGTGCCACCACTCCTGGCTACAGAGACCACTTGGCCTGAACCAGCTTCCCTGCTCCCTGCCCACCTTCCTCTTCTGAGTATCTGAATCACAAACCTGCTCGATTCCTTGCTTATTCCCTGTGTCCTCCCCTGGGCTGTGCGGTCTAGAAGACGCTGGCATGAAGCAGGAGCGAAGCAGACGCAGGGGCAGCCTGTTCAGGACACACAAGGCTGGGCATCTGAGAGTCGCAGTGACACAGCCGTGCCCCTCTTCCTCTGAGGACTACTGTTACCGCCTCCTGTCTGTCTCTCCTGAGAACCTTCCAAACAGCAGCCCCGCACACAGGTAGAGAACAGCCCCCTCAGACCCAACTGGGGACCGGCCCCTTCCTTCTCCACAGCCAGCCTTGACCTCAGGGCAGCACGGGGCCATGGGCATATTCAGCTGCTCAGAGGGTACCTGACTCCCTCAGGGGGACACCAGCTGCCTGGTGACAAATGTTACACCCTTTCCCGTCACAGTGTGACCCTGAAGGAAGGGAATGTCCATGTCCATGGAGCCCTGCAACGGGACAGAGCTGGGGATCCACAACACTTTGGGGGGCCTGAGAGGCAGGAGAGACCTACAGCGTCCTCTCTCCAGATGGGTGTCACTGGAAAATCCCATGAGAGTCCCTGCTCCAGCCAAGAAATGGTCCACATATGTCCCCTCTCCCCAGGGGCCTCCCCGCCCTTGTTCTAGGATCTCAAACACTGGCCCCGGGCAGCTTTCATCTCCCCTGGCAACGCCCTGCTTCACGAGCTGTGTGCGCCCAGCACCCACCGTGCAGGTGAGAGGAAGGCCGCAGGAAGGAGCCAGCCCGGCTCTCCTTACAAGCCGTGGAGTCAGGACTGCGGTGGAGAGAGCTACCTCTGTCACTCTGGCATATCCACCATAGTCACTTACCTCCGCTAACTGAAGCACACATTCACCCATAGTAAGTGTGCTGGCGTAAGGACTTTAGTAAGCATACGGGTGCCACGCAGCCGTCACCGCATCCAGTTTTAGAACGTTTCTACTACTTCAGAATGTTTCCTGTATCCCTTTTTTTTAGTTCCCACTCCTTCCCCTAGCCCTAGGCAACCACGGATCTATTTTCTGCCTCTGTAAATTGCTCCACACACTTGATATAAATGAAATCATGATGAAGTCACCCCGTATTATCTTTTCTTTTACTCCAAATTGCATTTGTTCGAGAGAGACCTTGGTGTGCAGCTCCAGTGCTCGGTGCAGAGGTGTGTGCTGGAGTGGGAACACCGGGCCGGCTGCACGCCTCCTCCACTCGCCGGCTGTGGCGGCGGCCAGGGAAGGCGCTGTTTGCTGACTGCCTGGGGCTCCTGAGGACGCAGCCCAAGGCACAGTCTGGCTGTAAGCGGAGAATCAGGGCGAGGGCAGAGTGGGTGCTATGGTTTAGACTGAAAGTGTACCCCCAAAATCTCACGATTGTAATTGGGGCCTGGGGGAGGAGTGGGTCACTGGGCTTGTGACATAGAAGGACACAGTGTCCTCCCTCTCCTCTCTGTGTTCTCTCTACCACGGGCAGGCCCTCCCACCATGTCATTTTCCCTTGGAGCCAGCTGCCCCTGGACTGAGCCCGATGAAACTGGGAATCAAGATACACGTCCCGTCCTTCATGCTGAAGGTGCTGGGTGTTTAATCCCAGCAACGAGAAAGTGACTAATACAGAAAACTGGTCCCAAGGGCGTGGTCATGGGTGTGACTGCACATCACCGTAGCTCAGAAGCTTTTGGAATGGCTTGCAAGAGCAGATTAGACAAGTTTGGAGATGCAGGCCAGAGAAGCCCTAACGTATCCTAAGCAGCACTCGTTGAGCAGTGCTGATCAGGGTCCAGAAGACCAGAATGCTGGTAGGAATGTGGACACACAAGGCCAGGCTCAGGCAGTGTCAGTTGAGAATAAGGACTACATCGGCAGTGAGACTCAAGGTGATGGGTTTTACACTTAAACAGAAAATTTGCCTACATTCTGCCCATGTCCTGAGACCTCACAGAAGGCTGAGATGAAGGCTGTCAGAGTAATTAATCTGGTAGAAGAAAGCTCAAGACTGCCCAGCCTTTAGGCTGTGACATGAGAACTGCTGACTGCTGTTGCTAGATCTGCAATGAAAATCCACCAATGGCAGAGTTGAATGATTTGAAACATTTGCAGTTTCACCAGAAAGGAAGCACTTGCCAAAACCAGGCCATGGAAAGCATGCCTGCTCAGAAGCTTGGTACTGAAAAGGAGCCAATTATTTTGCATTGGGAAAATATGAAAGTTGTCTTGAAAAGCATCTCAGGAATCAGCAAGACCCCACCAATCTCAGGCGCGGTAGTGAAAAAGTAGGAGGGCTGCTGGGGAAACAGTTCCTCTGGGATTTGTCTCACCATGTTCAATCACGCAGGTGCTCCAAAACCTCTGCAGCCATGGTCCAAGGGGACTCAGCTCCTATTAAAGCTGGCAGCCAACCTGGGTGTCAACTGGCTTTTCAGGCATGCAGGTTCCAGGAGTTACTGGGTCCATGGAGGGGTCCGCCCAGAGTTCAGAAGAAGGCCTGGGAGGCCAGGCAAAAATGTGTAATGGGGCCACAGTCACTGCCAGGCACATTGGAGGGCAGCGCATGAAGCCATGAGCCACAGGTGCGGTGGAGACCCTAGAAAGTCAGAGATGCTGATAATGTGGGAAGCCACAGGCAGAGAGTGAAGACAGTGCAAGAGGGACTCTGTGTAGGCCATAACCCATGACGCCACAAGTGTGGCGCTGCCCAAGCCCTCTCTCTGGAGCTCACATCTCACCACAGCCTGTCCTTCTGCTGGACACAACACCATAGGATTTGATGTTTGCCCTGATGGTTTTGGTCTTACTTGGGGCCAGCTTTTTTCTATTCTTTTATTCCTCCCTTTGAAATGGGAATATTTACCCGACGACACTGAATAGGGCAACTGTTTAATTTTCTTTCTGATTTTTAATAGAGGCCAAGAGTTTGCCTTGAGTCTCAGAGGAAATTTGGGATTGGGGCTTTTCACCAGTGCCAGAGCTGTTAAGACCAGCTTACACCTCTTAGAGATGAACTAAATGCATTTTGCTTATTGAGATTTGAGATAGACATGAATTTCTGGAGACCAGGGGTAGAATTAAAGTTCAGATCCAGAACGTCCACCAAGAGTCTCATATTCAAGAATGCAGCTTGACTGGAGGGGGCAGGCTTCCAGGAAGCGACGTGAGAGGGCAGACTCTGAGGCTCCTCCCTTCCCTCCTCGCTGCTTCCTGGCCGCTATCCTGTGAGCAGCTCTCTACGCCCTGCCTTTCTACCTTGTGGCTTCGGTGCTAGAAGTGACTGACCAGGACTGAACCCTTTGAACCTGTGAGCCCACAAGAAGCCTCTCATCCTTTCAGTTGGGAAGGCTGGATATCTTGTCCCAGGAATGAGAAAGTGGTGGGCTGGCCAAATAGCTCAGTGGATTAAAGCACCTACAAGCAGATGATGGAGCTGGGAGTTTGATTACCGAGCCTACTGCGCTGGTTCCACCCCCAGGGAGCGCTGAGATGGCAACTGAGACTGGGCTGGTGGCATGCACCTGTAATCCCAGCTATTGGGAGGCTGTAAACGGGTGGATCACTACAGTCTGATCTAGTAGTGAGACCCTGAACACCCTGTACACCCTTCTCTAAAATACAAAAAGAAAAAAAAAAAAGTGGCTGACACAATGGGAGAATCTCACATGGTGATTTTATTTCTTTTGCTTCTTAGCTCACTTAGAGCTGTGTATGCTGGCACATACCTGTAAGCCCAGCTACTCAGGAAACTGAGGCAGAAAGTTTGAGGCTAGCCTGGGCACCACAATGAGACCTTGTTCCAATTCCTAGCACTACCAACAAAACAGCAACAACAAAAGCCCCATATGAATTCATCTACTTCTGTTCAGAGGTTTCTACTCTAAATAGTGTTAGGAGCAACTCCGCTTAAAGTAGAATACAAATAATAAAATGGAGGCCTAAATTGTTAATTTAAAATGTAATTCAGGGCTGAGCAGATTGCTCAGCAGTCTAAGCACCTGCCTAGGCAAGCGCAAGGACCCAGGTTCAATCCCCAGTACTGCATGCTGAGCCAGCCCTGCCACCAACTGTGCTGGCCACTGAAACTGGGTGTGGTGGTGCACATGAGTAATCCTGGCACTGGGGAGGCTGAGAAAGGAGGATCACTATTAATTGAAACTGCATAGCAGAGACCCTGCATCAAAAACAAACAAGTAGGGGCTGGGGAGATAGCTCTGTAGCACAAATGCCTCCCACCGGGAGGGTCCCGTCCTTCAGCTGCAGGCAAACAAGCACTGCCCAGAGGCCGAGAACGGCACCCCGGATGGTTGCTGGGGCGTTGGTGTGCGCAGTGGGGGCCCGGGAGGGTCTGGAGGTCCCTGGGCTGGAGAAGCAGCGGCAGGTCATCTGTGAAGCACTCGCTGTTTCCCCAGGCCCGAATTCGAGTTCTGAAAGGCTGGTCTGCCACAGACCACAGCCAGCTGTGGGAGTGCGCTGCGCTCAAGCCAGCCCTGCTCCTGTGGCTGCAGACCTTTCGCTGCCTGCGCCTCAGGGGCATAGGGTACCGGAGCAGGCCTCTCTGGACTTTCCTCTGTTGGCTGATTCCAAATCAGCAGGAGTGGGTGAGAAGGAAGCTGTCCCTGTGCCCTTCCAGGGAGGATAATTAAACAGAAATTAAAATGTGGGCGCCAGGCACGGTGGCACAAGCCTGCAACTGGGTTCTGAGTTCCCGCCAGGGCAATTCAGAGACTTAGTAAGAGCCTATTTCAAAATTAAACAAAAAGGGCTAGAGACTATCCCTGGGTTCAACTCACAGTAAAACACACACACACACACACACACACACACACATGCATATGCACATACACACATGGGGCCTAGGTGTACCTCCATGGTAGTGTTGGCCTAGCATGTGTAGAGTCCTGAGTTCAATCCCCAGGACTGCAAGATAAATAAAGCAAGCTGGGCACGGTGGTGCAGGCCTGTAATTCCAGCACTTATAAATCTGAGGCAGGAAGATCATTGTGAGTTTGAGACCACCCTGGGCTACAAAGTGAGCTCAAATCCAGCCTGAACTGCAAAGCGAGACCTTGTCTCAAAAAGACAACTAAATAAATAACAAAGCAATACTAAGTAAATAAAAAAGACAAGTCAGCTCACCACACTTCCCTGCCTTGGCTGAGGTACTGTGATGCCAGATGTGGCTCAGAGAGGGACAAGAGTGTGGTGGGGGGATCCTTGGGAGCCACAGGGCAACCAGCAAGGCCACTCGAGTGGAGCGCTGGGGCTGAGGCAGGCCAGGAGAGAGGAAGGGCCTCAAGCAGAGTAAAGGGGGCTGTCCCTAGGTGTCTGGTCCTCCGTCCTTGGCCAGTGAAGGAGCCCGGTAAGGGAATGGTGGAGCTGGAGTTTCCTTGTCTGGGCAAGCAGAAAGCGGCCACCTCGAGCCAGGGAGTCTGAGACAGGAGGACAGCAAGTCTGAACTTGGCCTGGACAATTTAGGGACTTAACAAGACTGTCTCAAATAGAAAAAAAAAAAAAAAAGGGGGAGGGGGATGTAGCTCAGAGCGAAAGCCATCTGTTTAATTCCCAGGACCACAAAATCCCTCCCTGAATGTAAGAATTAAAAGCTCATTTTCTTATTCTAGGTGAGGCAGGCTGAGAAAAATATAGGAACGCCCACACATAGGCCTGAACTGGTGCAGTCCTAAGCCATGTCCCACAGCTCCTTGTTTCAGCGCAGAAGAGTCCTGATGTGGGGCGCAGCTGGCTGCTCCACTCCTGTAGGAAGCCACTGCGAGCGCCTGGTGGCTCTGCTGCCAGGCGGAGAGGATTCTCCCTTCCGAACTTCTCTTCTGTACTGCTTCTTCCGAAGAACACTCCATGCCAGAGATGTCTTTTAAGCAGCCATGGTTTTGTTACGAGACATGCATCATCTTCTGAAATCCCTAGGCAGCCCAAAGACCAGACTTGGACCACGGCACTGCCCTGAGAAATTTAAAAAACCCATACAGAGAAATGGAAAGAACACTGCCCCAAGCCCCCGCACCTCCACATACCTCAGCCTTGGTTTGCGTTGTCCCAGAGGGACAGCCTAGGAGCAGGGCTGGGATGCAGGCAGAGTGGTTGGGGTGACCACACAGAGCCCAAGGGGGCAGGACAAGAGAAGAGGGTGACAATGTGCTGGGCTTGAGCTCGAGTCCAGTGAGCCCTGGCAGTGTGGCACGACCTCAGGCCAATGATGATCATTGTTCTGTCCTGCTGGGACCATTCCAGAAGCCACACGCGACAAGCTTCCCGGTGGTCCCCCAAAGCTGGGGCGCCCTTGGGTGGAGGGCGGGCCTGGGGGAGGGGACAACTGCCGGCTCCAGGCTGGAGCTGAGCACTGGGTCTGGAGACTTTCTGCACTGGAGCGCACGCTCTGGGGAGGCAGTGCGGTCCAGGGGTGCTGCTGTGGGTGTGAAGTTCCCTTGGCGACGGGATCCGTCCTCTCGCCGACCTTTCCCCTCTCGCTAAACCCCACAGCTGGCAGACAGGGCTTATCCTGCGTCAGGTACCGCCTATCTCTCAAGTCCCTGAGATGGCCCATTCAGCAGCAGCCCAGGAGCCTTTTAGTAAACATCCTGTGCACCAGAAGGGCAGGGAGCTGGTGGGTGCTGGGCGCCCTGGGCAGGGGTCGCCTGCGTACAGTACAAGGGAGGAGAAAAGCCTTGCTGTCCCCAGCTGCTCTCGCTACCTCTGTTGGCATCCGCCGCCATGCACTGCTGCCATGCGCCACACTGCCTCGGAGCCAACTGATGATGGACTGAAACCTCCACAAACCGGGAGATAAACTTTTGCTTCCTTAATTTTGGGTGTCGCGCATTTTGTCTCAACAACAAGAGAAAAGCAACCAAGACATCCTGGGACGTGAGTACCCGACAGCTGCCGCCCTGAGAGACTCTGCTGCACTGCAGCACTGGAAAAGTGCTATGGTAGAACATCATCATGTCAGGAATTACACATCTTTAACAATTATTTGAACTCTCAGTGAAATATTATAGATGCTGGCTAAAAAAGTTACACAAGAAGAGCCAGTGAGATAGCTCATCGGACTAAGCACCTACCTGGCAAGCGCAGGGACTGGGGTTTAATTACCAGTATCACAAGCCACGCTGGCCCTGGCCCTGCCCCTGGACATGCAGAGCCTGCGTCCAAGTCTGGGTGTGGTGGCACGTGCTTGTAATCCCAGCGCTGCGGAGGCTGAAAACAGGAGGATCATTAGGAGTCCGAGCTGTGTGGTGAGATCCTGTACCAAATGCATAAATTAAAAATATATATAAACACACACATACATGATTATTCAAAATCCTCCCTGCAGGGAGGAGCAACCCAAGCAATCCAGCATCCCGGACTTCTGCTTGTCTTCACCACGCCCCCAGAATCTATGGGAGATCTATGGGAGCTGGGGTGGGGGCTTCTGTGATTACCCTGAAAGGACCCTAGTATTAGAGACAGCTAATTTATGTAGCCATATGATAGACCATCAGACAGGGCTGGGACCTTGAAGGAGCCAGTGTAGAAGTCCAGACTGCATCCCAGTGGTGGCTGGAGGCACACGTGTTGAAGCCCAGGCTGCAGATGAAGACGGGATGACCACACCTACACCTCACAAGGGATAAACAGTGCACCGTAATCAGTGGTCACCAGGCTGCAGGACCAGGACTCCCTGCCCGCCTCATGCAACACAAGCCCTTGTCCTTCCCAGGTGCCCTTGCTGCGTGACTGCGTCCCCGTTGGCTCAGTGTCACCTGAGTAGACTTGTCATCCTACTGGTTGAGCAGTTTTGTCCCACATTGTACCTACCCAACCCACCTTGTGATTTTGGGCCCACTCTGTGATTTTGCTCTACGAAACTTCCTTTGAGAAGCAGGCTCTTGGGCACCCCACTTTCTGGGTCCCCCCCACCCCACTCCCTGCCACCTGTCCTCAGAAGCCATCTCTCCCTCTATACAATGTCCTACTCTTCACCTCCACTATTCTTAGGACCCATTCTTCGATTTGGGGGAACATGAATTCAGCATGTTAGACAGCCCGCAGGTTGGGAGCTGTCTATTTCCCTATGTCATTTGGAGGTCCTATGTCATTCTTAGAGGTCCCACTGAGGTGTTTGGAAGGAAGCAAGAGTTTGTTTTCATTTCACAGGTTCTGGATGGTGACTCATTTATGTAACCAAACATTGTCACCCGCGGGTTATTGTCATCAAGGCTTATGCCTTGAATGATTTTTTATTTTCTTTTATGTTTTGGTACCAAGAATTGAACTCAGGACCCTGTGTTTGCCAGGCAGGCACTTGTGCCACTGAGCTATATCTCTGACCCTTTGAAAATTTTTTACTGGAGTGCTAGGGAGATAGCTCTGTGGCACAAGTGCCTGCATGGCCAGTGCAAGGTTGTGAGTTCGTACCCCAGTCCTGCCCAAAACAAAAATAAACAAAAAAGAAAAAAATTTTAACTGTATTTTATGTTTTATGCCTTTTTATTTCACTAAACTTTTGTTAAAATGATGTTAAACTTGAGAACATGGGAGGATCAGAGTGTTCCTCTGAGGGGACACTTTGCTGTTGCAGGTGAGGTCTTGCTTGCAGCCCTGTGTGTCTACGCTGCATCTGGACTTGCTGGGTTTCTTGGAGCTCCCTGGTGACCTGTTCGAACTTGTTGGGCCACAGCAATAGGGAAAAGTAATGCTAGAGCATCCCCTAGTGGACTGTGATGCAAAATGCTGTAAAATGGGTCTTTGGGTCAAAGCTCGTTTATATTTGGGAAATATACATGTCCATTGCAGTCAGGGCTTGCAAAGGTAAAGGCTTAATACATGATGCATAGCTGAAGTCAAATGTAAAAGAGTGTGAACGATCTGTCCACATAGAGACCCGAAGGACGCAGCAGAAAGCCTGGGTCCCGCAGCAGCAGTGTCCTGAACAAGGTCCTGTGGAGGCCCAGAGCCCACAACCATGCCCTGTGCAGGTTTATACCAGGGATCTGCAATGGGAAGCCTAGCCTTCTGCAATGCAGAAGCTAGAAGGTCTGCACCTGCCGGATGAAGGATCTGGGCCAGCAGCTGGGGGGCCTGCACTGGAGCCAGGAAGCGGTGCTCAGAGTGAGGACCAGAGCTCCTTGAAGAGAACCACAGCAGTACTCAGTGACATTGAGGGCCTGAGGCCAGGCTCTGATCAGGAAAACCTGCATGACGAGCTTCTCCAGGAGAACCAAGAGTGCCGTCCTTCCCTCCAGTTCTCCCTTTATGCTGTTGGCAAGGATCTGCAGGTGGGCCCTCCACACCCCACAGCAGGCTGGCTCAGTTCAGTGGGTGTTGGGGTTCCACGCTGACCCTGAGTTAATCTACTACAGTGCCTATTACTAAATCTCGGGACTCCATCTATCAGTCATTCCCAAGACTCAGAGGACAGGCTTCACTGGGACAATCCGGCCCAGTC
>PVKN010008555.1:0-24929 GCA_004027915.1 Capromys pilorides | reverse complement strand
AGAGCGGTGGGGCGACAGGCAGGCACCACCACTCCCAGCTGAAGGACATGCTGCTTCTTGCTGCTGTTACCAACACTGTTCCTTTGTATGGGGGCCAGGTAGGGCAGCGGCACATCCCCTTTTCGGAGAGCTTGTCCCTCTGATGCCGATAGGATCCCAGGGGTTATGCAGCTGAGCCCTGGGGTCTTTCGGGGTGAGTTAAGTCCCAGACGGAGAAAGTTTGACATGTGCTCCTCTTGTACCATCTGCTTCCCCGCTAATTTTAGTCTTCCCGGCTGTAGAGAGCTGGGGGCGGAGGGCTGGCTCAGGGGTCTGGGGGTGGGAGCAGCCCCTCCTGCCCAGCTGGGGCAGGGGCAGATCTGGGCTGGCAGGGAGAGATCTCAGCACCAAGCTCCCAGTCACCCCAGCAGCACCAAAGCCCCAGGGCCTGTCTGGACAACGTCCTACTACCTTTGTGGCTTTGTGAAGGACGAGGCTGCAATGTGGATGCCAGGGGGTGACAGAGTGGTGGGCACGGCAAGGACCCACGGGGTGAGGGTGCGGCCAGCAGGCCCCTTGCCAGGACTCTCGCCTCGCCCTGCCCTTGCCTGGCTTGTGCCCACCATGGGGACAGTAATTGAGTAATCGGCTGGGTGGGCGGGCGGGCTTGGGGCACTAATTGTGGCGTGTGCTGGATCCTGGGCCGGCATAAGGCTGCACTGGGTAATTAGTTGTTTTTAAATAAACGTCAGTGGGCATGTTTTAATTAAGCCTTCCTCCCAGCGAGCCTCAGAGATGTAATCACAGAGCAAAGGAGAGGGAGAGAAAGATGGGAGGACAGGAGAGGATCAGTCCCCCCCACAAGAGATAGAGCAAGCTGGGGACCCCTAGGGTAGGCTGGGATGGGGTTCAGAACAAACCCTACTCCTTGCAGCACCTACCTTGGGTGGCCGAGGTGACCAGGACGGCAGTGACACAAAGACTCCAGAGCACGGCGGCCAGGCGGGCCATGGTGGCAGCCAGGGGTGTGTGCGGCTCTCAGTGGCCTGTGTGAGGAGCCGTGGTCCTCATCGCCGGGTAGGCACCCCGGCCTGGCCCACTAACCTGGAAAGGACACAGGGGAGGTGGTAGCAGGGACATCACCGAGGCCCAGGAAAGGCCGGGGCCTCCATCCTGCAGCCCAAGAGCCGCCGTCCACAGCCCCATTTTTCATCCAGGGCAGCAGCTGCTCCCTCAGGCAAAGCCGCCCCCTTCCCACACCTAGGTCCCCAACAGGCCAGGTACCTCTGACCAAAAGGATGGCCACCCTTCCCCACCTGAACACCAGATGGCACAGCTGCCAAGCGTCCACCTATGCCCCTAACACGGGACGCTGCCCAGCCTCCTCGCCTGACCAGGGAAGTGGTGCAAAGATGTCCCTGGGGTGGAGGACCCAGGCGGCCAGCTGAGGCAGGAGCCTGGCCCCCAGCCTCCTGCTTCCCGTCTCTTGTGCTCTGGCAGCTAATTAAAACCCAGCCAGCTGGCGCCACAGATCAGGGACCAGGGACACCCAAGTCCCCTCTTTCCTTCCAATGGACCCTCGGGGTGAGATGGAGCCAGGCAGGTGGGGTGGAAGGGGTGCTGCCCCTGGGGACTAGAGGCAGTGCATGTCGCCAATGGCTCCTGCCAGTGTCCCCAGCCCTGCTGGCTCTGTCCCCAGGCGCAGTGGCTCTGCAGGCATGGGGCTTGGCTCTACTGGTGTGCTCCTCCTCCTCCTCCGTGGCTGCTCCTCTCACTTTGCTGCTGCCTCAGCTCCCAGGGACCCTAGAGCCTGCCCTACAGACGCTGTCCTCAGCCTCTGCTGAAACCCACCCAGGCCATCGGGGGGCGCCCTGCTCTCCACCATCTGCCTGGCCAGGAACTGGCTGGAGACCCCTATTCCCCAGGAAGGACCCTCCAGGGCAGGAACCCAGCCAGCTCTAGGTCTCAATACCAAACTTCTATTTTATTTTTTGGTACCAGGAATGGAATTCAACCGCATGCTTGGCAGGCAGGAGCTGTGCCACTGAGCGACATCCCTGCCCTGTACTTTGTTTTTCGAGACAGGTCTCACTACTGCGTAACTTGGGCTAGCCTTGAGCTCAGTGACCCCCCTGCCTCAGCCTTTCGAGTGCTGAGCATGTAGGTGGGTGCCATCACAGTCACAATACCAAACTTTCTGTAGCTGCTATTTCCAGTCTGCAGTCCCCAAACAGCCCCAGTACCTTCTTTTCCCCTGCAAATGCAAAGCCCTTCGAAGCCTATCAGTTGGCCCACTGAACTTCCCAACACGTCTGCTGTGCCAGGCCCTGCCCCAGGGCCTTTGCACGCCTCCTCCTCCTGCGCATGCAGTGCCTATCCACTGATTACCCACACGGCCAGCTCCACCGGGCCCTTGTTTAAATACAACTGTTCTCTAGTGTGCAGACTTCCCTCCCACAGGGACCACCAGATTTTACTCATCATATCCCCGCATCCTGAATATGCCAGACATACTGGAATATAAAGTACTTGTTGACTGACTCTCAGATATCAAAGCCCACAATTCTTAACCTGCGCAGTTTTGTGAGCTACGTCAGCAATGCCCATGGGCTCTGTGTGGCTCGCCTACCACCCACGTCCAGGCCCCAGCAGCACCACAGCCCGGGGCACCACCTCACCCCTCCTGGACGCTGTCCACTCTAAGACACAGACTCCATGCGTGGACTTAAGCATCACACTTCCCACCCTTTTCCACAGGCCACACAGCGGCAACTGGGTGTTGCCCGGCTTGCTGACTCCCCTGCCCTCTCCCTTCTAGCAGGGATGGGGCTGGAGCACAGGGTTGCAGTCCAGCCCCCCTTTGCCCTCTGCCTTAGCCCGAAAGACCCTCCCAGAGTCCCAGTGTCCCTTATATAGGTTCCAATATTACCTTAGTCCTTTGCCTTTTTTTTTTTTTTTTTTTTTTGGTACCGGGAATTGAAATCAGGACCTTGCACTTGCCAGGCAGCCTCTTGTGCCTCTGAGCTACATCCCTGGCCCTCTTTTGTTATTTTCTGAGACACAGACTCCCTCTGTAGTCCAGGCTGGTCTTGAGCTCACAGCGATCCTCCCACCTCGGCCTGCAGAGTGCTGGGACACAACGTTTCAGGAACTACATTTCTATGTAGGCTCTGCTTTACTTGCTAGACCAAAAGGGGCCTCACGGTTAAGATGGCCCTTATGTGCCTCGTGCAGTCCAGAATGGCCACCCTGGGGCATGTGCCTGACATCTACAGGCCGCTTATCTGACAGGGTCTACACCAGGGCTGCGTCTCCTCCACACTCCATCTTCCCAAGCATCCGCTGCCCAGGTACCAGCCACCTGCCCTGGCTGGTGGCTGGGAGCCAAGTCCTGCTCCGGGCCCTGAGGCAGGAAGACATGAGGTAGGAGGCCTGGCCTGTGAGCTACTGTGCGGGTCCAGACCCTAGCACTGCCAGGGCCCGCGGTGTTCCCTCCCAGCCTGACTGCTTGGGCAGCACATCTGCTGGGCTATGTGAGGACACCACAGCAGGTCAGGGGTCTCCCTCAGGCCCGTGGGTTCCCCTTCCTCCAGCACTGCACCCCACCAACAGAGTATGTCCCTCCAGACTGGCCTCCCCCTTCCTACCATCTATACTTCTGTCTTTAGGCATCTTGATCCCACCACATCAGGGCAAACCCTCCCCAAACCCAGGAGTTGAGACCCTTGGCTGCCCCCTCAGTTTACTCAGAACTGGGGGTTGGGCCCAGGGCTTGCACACTGAGGTGCATCCCAGCCACTTTTAATTTTTTATTTTGAGACAAGGCTACCCAGACTGGCCTCGAAACTTGCAATCCTCCTTACTCAACCTCCCAGTGTGCTAGGATGACAAGTGTGGGCCACTGCACCTGGCTGTGGCTCGTCCGTCCCCAGCCCTCCGTGCAGTTCAGAGTCCTGGTTCTGTCTACACTGCCAGAACATGCTGGCATCTGTCCACCCATCTGTCCTCACGGCTGCTCCTCTGGTCACAGGCACTGGCCATTTCCAACTGCCCTTCTAGCCTTTAGCCCCAGAACCTTAGCACTCAGAATCTGTTTTTTAAATTTTTGATGTAGTAGCTGGGTATGGTGGTGCATGCCTAGCACCTCAGCACTTGGGAGGCTGAGGCAGGAGGATAGAAACCAACCTGGGTTACCTAGTGAGTTCAAGGCCAGCCTGAACTATATAGTGAGACGCCTTAGTCACCTAAATTTATGACATACTTTTAACTATTTTTTTTTTCATTTATGTATTTGATACAAGGTACCACTACACAGCTTGGACTTGTAGTGGTACTCTTGTTTACAGCCTCCTCAAGTGCTGGGATTACAGGCGTGCACCACCACGCCCAGACTCAGTCGCCAGCATGTGGGACCACAGATCGAACCCTGGTCTGGTCTCTGCACTTGCCAAAGCAGGCGCTTAGTCTGCTGAGCTTTCTCATCAGCCCACCTTTTTTTTTATTATTATTATTATTTTATATTATTATTATTATGGCCGGCTCAGCTGGCCCTGGGGGTGGGGCCGGCACTGCATGCAGTGCTGGGAATTGAACTGCAGTCCCTGCTATTGCCTAAGCTTGCCTAAGCAAGGGCTTTACACCGCTGAACCATCTCGTCAGCCCTCACCAGCCCACTTTTAACTATTAAAACTGCTTTTTGGAGCCTGGCACAGTGGTGCATGCCTGTAATCCCAGCACTTGGGAGGCTGAGGCTGGAAGATCGGTGCGAGTTCAAGACCAGCCTGGGCTACAAAAGTGAGCTTGAGCTCAAGGCCAGCCTGAACTGCATAGTGAGGACCTGTCTCAAAAAGACCACTGAGCTGTACCTTCAGCCCCTAAACCACTCCATTTCACTGGGGTGGGGGGTGGGGGGTAGAATCTCACTAGATAGCTGAAGCGGGCCTTGAACTTGCAATTCTTCTGCCTCAGCCTCCCCAGCCACTGAGCTGCCAGGTGTGAGCCACCATGAATCACTTTTACGTGTGCAATTTAATGTCACTGATCACAGGGCCACTTAGGCCACTTTGTAACCTGCAACTGAGCAATGTTAATTCCATTCTCCATGCGTACAACCATCACATCCTCTATTTCCGCGAGGGCTTTATCTGTTGACTTTTTGGCACCTCTGGGGACAGAACAAAGACCTTGTGTATATCAGGCCGGTGCTCTCCACTGAGCCACAGCCTCCCAGGTGCTTTCCAGGCCCCCAGGCGTGGCTCCTAAGAGCTCAACGCTCCTTTTCTGGCTTGGACCCCCCCCCTCCGTGAATGGGCCGTAGACACTTAGGTGATATCTATGAGGAGGCCCTTTTCCCACCTGGCTTTTCAAATGAATTCGTTAATCTTTTAGGGGGCCAGGGGCAGTCTAAGTCCCCCAGGCTGCTCTTGCACTCTGGGGCTCAGAAACCTGACTGAGCCTCCAAGGCGCTGGCACTACAGATCCAGCCCTCGAGCCTACCCCTCCTGGCCATGTTCTACCTGCCCCGGCTCCCACCAGCCCAGGGTACCTGTCCGGCTCTCTGCTGCGGTGCTTTCGACTCTTTCTGCATTTGAATGAGATTGTGCAGCACTTGGCTGGCTGGGCTTTTTTTTTTTCCTTTTTCTTCCTTTCTCCCTTTCTCTGTGGTGCTAGGCATCGGACCCAGGGCTAGCCAAGTATTCGCCATAGAGCTGCACCTCTTTGATTTTCAGGCAGGGCCCTTACTAAACTCCAGGTTGGGTATGAACTTGCAATCCTCTTGCCTCAGCCTCCAGAGCAGCTGGGATGACAGGTGTTCACACCATGCTCTGGCCAGCAGAACTCTTTTAAAGGCCACTTTCTGGGTCTCCACCTGCACCCTCCAGGGCCTCCTCCAGCCTCACCAGCCCCACCGGGCCCAGAGGGGATGTGCCTGTGCTCTCCACCTGCCCTTGGGCCCTATCCCATCCCTCACCCTTCAGCTTCCCCGGACCCCACATAGGACGGCTGTGGGACTGGATGGATTCGACAGTGTGAGATGCCTGAGGCCACACCTGGGGCGCAGCAAGGGCCAAGTGTCCTCCTCAGCACTGTCTCTATCTGGCTATCAGCTCAGGGTGCCGCGACCTGGTGTGGTTGGCCCTCTCACCCAAGGATTCTTTTTTTTTTTTTTTCTTTGACTCATAGTGATCCTCCTGTTTTCAGCCTCCCGAGCTCTGGGATTACAGGCATGCACCACCATGCCCCGACTCTGTGGCCAGCTCAGCCTGCCCTGGGGGTGGGGCTGGCAAGGTACGTGGAGCCTGGGATCAAACTGTGGTCCCTGCACTTGCCTAAGCAGGTGCTTTACTCCACTGAGCTACCTCGCAGGTCCCTTACTCATGGATTCTACCAACCTTGATCAAACATATTCACAGGGAAATGTCCACCAGCAGCATGCAGAGACATTCCTGTCTTTCCAGCACTCTTGGAGGCTAAGGCAGGAGGATCTCAAGTTCAAGCTCAGCTTGGGCAACTTTGGGACCCTGTCTTAAAATACGTTCAATCTTAGGAGGCTGTAAACAGGCACATCACTCTGAGTCTGGTCTAATAGTGAGACCCTGAACGACCTGTAGACCCTTCCCTAAATAAAATAAAATAAAATACATTCAAAAAGGAGCTAGGTTGTAGGTCAGTGTGAAGGCCCTAGGTTGGGTCCCCAGTACAGAACTACAGCATGACAGGGAAAACCACTGCCCCTGCGCTAACAGGGACAGGCTTTCGCGCCCAGCATGGCTCCCTGATTACCAGCGGCTCCACCATTTCCTCAGCATTTCCTCTGTCAGGTTCTGAGCCCTCAGAGAGGACCTCAAAGCTGCCGGCGACAGTGGGAAGGTGTTCACGGACTTGGGTGCCAGTGGAGTCTGCTGTCTGCAGTCGGGACCTGGACCCTCCCTGGTGTTCACCAAGGGACAACTGGACCACAGCCAGCGTGGCTTCAACAACAGAAATCTACTTTTTCATGGTGACAGAAGCCAAGAATTCACATTCAAGGTGGCTCCAAATTGGCATCTGCCGAGGGCTCCCTTCCTGGCATGGGGATGGCGCCTGCTGCAGTGTCCCCACATGGCCCGCCTCTGTGCGGAGGGGACTGTCCCCATCTCTTCCTTGTTTCATAAGGACACCCATCCCCACAGGCATCTTCCCTTAACTACCACTCAAATGACCTAAGGACTTTCATTCTGATCAGGGTCTCTCTGGGAACTGGGGCTTCAATACATAGGGCACTGGGGAGCCAGTTTGGTCCCCAACACCATGGGTCACATCAGCCCCTTCTCCTTGCAAGATTTCCTCCCCCACCCCTTCATAAAAGGTCTAGCCATCTAGTCCCAGCTGGCCTCGAACTTGCAGCGATCCTCCTGCCTTGGCCTCCTGAATGCTGAGGACAGGTGCATACACATGTGCCTGGCACCTTTCTGCCCCTAGCAGCTCAGAACCTCCTAGCTGGGAAAGTTTCCCTGACTGCTGTTCACTGGGGCTCAGAACACACAGTAGGCCCCCAGGGACTGACTGAGGAGGGTGGCCAGGACAAGGTCAGGCCTAGGGGTTAAGCCTGAAGCTCTCTCCCCAAGGTTCCTCCTGCAGGAAGCTCCAGAGCCCAGCCCCCGCTCAGGACTGAAGCTGGGGCTTGAGGAGCATGTAATGTGTTCCTGTCTGCTCTTACTGTGCCCTGAGCTTTAGCCTGCTCACCTGGAACCACTGAGGCGGGTGGTAAAGCTAGGTACTACTGGGGGGGTGTTTGCAGGAGATCGTCAGTAACCCCCTGAACCTATGGTGCAGAGGGGTGTTACAGACTAAACCATTTTCCCCTGAGAGAAAGCCCCCAGTATCTCAGAATGCGACCATATTTGGATAGTCTTTTTTTTTTTTTTTAAATTCTAATACTGGGGACTGACCTCAGGGGCTTTGTACTGAGCCACCCTAACCCAGCTCTTTTAGAAAGTATCCTCTTATTTTGAGATAAGGTCTCACTAAGTTTCTTACATTGCCCAGGCTGGACTTGAACTTGTGATTCTCTTTCCTCAGCCTCCCAAAGTTCAAGGATGACAGGTGTGGGCCCCACGTCTGGTCTGAAGATAAGTTCTTTTTCACAGGTGACCAGCTTAAAGCAAAGTCATTCTTGTGGGCCCAAGTCCAGCAGGACTGGGGATCTGGGGAAAGTCACAGTAGCCCATGGGAAGATGGCAGCAGAGCCCAGGCACTGCTCCTAGAAGCCAAGCCATGCTAGAGGCAGCCAGAAAGCACCAGAAGCCAGGAGCAAGGCCTGGGCCAGCTTTCCTGAGGAGGACCCAGCCCGGCCATACCCTAATCCTGTACTTCCCACCCCAGCACCTGGTCACTGGCTTCTTTAGCCACAGTTGCCCTGGCTGAGGCACCGGGGACAGGCCCAGTGGCTGACACCCTGTTCCCAACACACTATCTCCTGTGCCCTCTGCATGGCCTAGGAGACACCTGCACCCTCACCTTACAGTGGGGAAGGGGACACCAGCTAGTGGAGACTTGGAGCCCAGCACGTGGATCCCCGAGGCCAGGCCCAGTAAGCTGCCAGGTGACATCAGGCCTCAGACCGGCCAGCGGTGTTACCTGAGGCCAGGTGTGCCCACATCCATGTCTGTCCCCAGGTGACTCATCAGGGGGTCTCAGGTAACCTCCACGCTGCACCTGCCTTCACGTCTAAGTCTACATCCCCAGTGTGTCTTGGGTGGAGGTGGGTGCGGCAGGCAGGGTCTGTCCTCGCACGCCCTGGGACGAGGACGGGAGGTGACAGGAGGAGCCGGCTGCAGGAGGAGAGGGGGGCCACGTCTGCCCCAGCCCGCGGTTGCCATGGAGACTTGTCTGAGTGGGTGGGAGACTGAGTGTCTGGGGGGGCTCTGGGGCCCTAGCACCAGGACGCCACCTCCTAGAGCAGCCACCCCCTCCACTGCTCCCTCACCCGACAGGGCTTCGGTTCTGTGGCTCTGCTCTCTTCCCGACTCAGGCCTTCCACCTCTGATCCAACGCATGCACCTCCCCTCTGGACAGCGCAGCCAGCTCCTCCCACAGCCCCCGGATCCTGCTCTCCATTGCCAGTCTGGTCTGTTCCTCCCACAGTGGCAGACAGTGCCTGTGAGCAGCCACTCAGATCCCTGGGCTGAGAACCCAAGAGGCCCTGAGCCAGGGGGTGTCCTGGGTCCTGTCTGCCCCAGGACCTTTGTACATGCTGGTCTCTTGCCCTGCTTGATCCCTATCCAACCATTTGGCTTCCCTAGAGTTCTCTGCACCTGGGTTCCAAATGCCAGACACATAGTAGGGTCTCCAGAAACAGGCAGAGCCACTTATGGCCATGGTGGTGGTTTTTATAGTGCTGGACATGGAAGCCAGGACCTTCTGCATGCCAGGCAAGGGCTCCCCTGAGCCGCACCCCAGCTCCTCACGGAATATTATTTGTGAGCCCCAAGCCACGCTGTAAGGCTCATTTCTCTGAGCACTGTGGACATCTGGTGGCCCCACAGGGACTGGACTGGCATGTGCCCTCTGCCCAGGGCCCTGGCTGTCTGCCCTGCTGGGCCTTGGGGAGGAGGCTCAGGGTGCACAGGCTGCTGGGGCATCTGCTCACCACGGTGGGGAAACAGCCAGCAAGTGCAGGTCTGGGAGGGCTTCCTGGAGGAGGCCAGGCTGGGGCACCCTGGAGACAGCGGGAGGGGAAGGGCTAGAGGGGCGAGGACAGATGGCTGGCTGGAGAGGGGTCAAGAGGGAGTCAAAGGCGGGATCTACCAAGGCTGGGGGAAGCTGCTGCACATCGCACAAAGGCCCTGGGACGGCCAAGTGCATATCTGGGGAGCCAGGAGCTCGGGGAGAAGGGAAGAGAGTGAGAGCTGCGACCATAACGGTCAGACTCACCCTCATAAGTATACAAAGGCTCTAGGCTAGGCACTCCCAGAACAGAAACCCATGGGGCCCAGCCTTCCCCACGAGGACCACTGGGGGGCGCCCAGCGCCCAGCTCCTTACTGTGTCTGGTCCAGGTCTGTCCAGCAACAAGCTAAAAATGGCTTTCCTCTTCTTCTTTCCTTTCTATCAGTTCTGGGCGCTGAACTCGAGGCCTCTGCACTGAGTTATATACCAGCCCCCCCTTTTTGAGACAGGGTCTCCCTGGTGCTCAGCCTGGCCTTGAACTTGCAGTGATCGTTCTGCCTCAGCCTCCAGGGTGCTAGGATTACAGGCTCTGCCCCAGACCACTCCTAAGCCAGGATCAGCTCTTCTTTTATTTTGAGATAGAATTTTTTTGAAAATTGTTAAACTTCCCAGGCTGGGCTTCAACTTATGATACTCCTGCCTCAACCTCCCAGAGTGCTAGGATAAAGGTATCTAGCCTCCAAGCCTTGCACTACACCGAACTAGCCTTTCGTATTTAAAGAGTCGTGCAAGGGGCTGGGGAGATAGCTCCATGGCACAAGTGCCTACCTGGCAAATGCAGGGTCGTGAGTTCGAACCCGTCTGCAAAAAAAAAAAAAAAAAAAAGAGTTGTGCAGCCTGGCACATGGTTTTAATTCCAGCACTCAGAAGGCTGAGGCAGGAGGACTGATAAGCGTCTGAGGCCAAGTGGGCTATGTGGTGAGTTCAAGCCAGCCTGTGCTATGTAGAGATCCTCTCTCAAACCCCTTCCTCCTAAAAAGAGCTGTGAACAGAAGAAACACAGCATACCCCGCAAAGTGTCCCTCACAACCCATAAAAATTAGCATCTAGTGCTGCACAACTCTGTCCACCTCCACTCCACAGGCTAAGTCTGCCCTGGCCCAGGGAGGTTCCGTGAGGCCTGAATCCTGCAAAACACAAGGCAGTGTGGCCAATGTCAGGGATCCAGAGAAGCCCCCTGGCTTCCTGGCCTGCCTGGGAGTGACTCCCCAGGTATTTTTAGCCTCTGAGGGAGGGGCAGAGCTATTTTTAGCCTCAGTATTCATTTACTGAATTTTTATCTTCCCCTGGTTTTGGTGTGGGAGGTGGGCGATGCTAGAGCAGTTTGCCTGGCTCGGTCCCTGGGCTAGGGAACTCGAAGCCTCACTGAGGCTCCCATCCTACAAGAGACAGGCTAGGGTGACGCCTCAGGGACACAGGCGTGTGGAGACCCAAGTTCCTTTTCTGACTGGGGCTGAACTCTGGAGGCCCCTCGGAAGAGATGGCACCCATGGGCACCAGGAAGCCACCTCTGAACCCCTGTAGGCACATGCTAGAGAGGACAGGGATGACCAGGCCGAGAACCTGTGCTCCACACAAGCTACCCAAGTAGAAGGGGAATCCTGGGGGCTGGGGCTGTCAGTCCTTTGGAAAGCCCCCCCGGGTTCGTTCAGGTGAGATCTCTAAATCTGTGTGTCAGGTAGAACACTGGGCACCTGTGACTGTCTAACAGCCAAACGCAACAACATCCTGGAGCACTTGGATCCGAGTCAGGAAGACAGAGAGTAAACAAACAGGCATAAAACGTTAGGAAGTGACAGCAAGTGTGGAAGTGGCACCGCCAGGGAAGCTGCGCAGGCAGGAAGGGAGCGGGTTCCAAACAGAGCGCACAGGGTAAAAGCCCATGCAGAGGTGTGACTGGGGGAGCCTGCAGGAGCAGAAGCTGCGCAGAAAGGGGGTTAGGAATGGCAGGTGCAAAGGCCCTGGGGCCACCCTTAGCACTTTGGACTCACATAGTGCTAGGATGTGGAGGCTGCTGCATTTCCAGCTTGAGGTCCCCTCCCTAGCTGGGACCTCAGTGGCTTCTCCCTAACCCCAGGGATAGAAGCCCCTGAGGGAAATGGCTCTTACGTTGCTAAACTTTCTGCTCCACAGGGACAGGCTATAGACAGGGTCTCCGTTGTGGTGACTGGTCAGGGTCTGCAGACTGCAAGAAGAGGCCTGCTGTGAATAGACCTGTGTGCCCACCAACTGCCCTGCCTGGCGTGCACACAGCTGCACATCTGGCCAGCACAGCCATGCAGCAGCCCCCTCTGCAAACCACCTCTAGTACCAGCACAGACGGAACTGGAGCTCTGAGCCCAGCACCACGGTGCCAGTTGTTCACCAGCACTGGACAGGTACACAGGTGCAGACAGACAGGAAGAGGCAGGCTGAGCTCCTGGGACAGCAGAACACCTGACTCTGAGTTCCTGCCCTGCCCCCAGCCCTGCTGAGTCTCAGGGAACCCCACCCTGGCCTTCCCTGATGCCTCACAAGGGGATGGAGGAGGGGCAGTGTCTGGCGGCTCGAAACTGGATCTGTGAGCAGAGGCCACACAGAAATCAGAGCCTCCCCTGTCCTCGGCTACACGTCTGGTCCAGGCGGCAGACAGCCGGGACGAGAGAGAGGGAGCTCCCAATCCCCAGCCATCAGCAGGGGCTGCAGGGGGCTCCTACTCCTTGTGCTCCTTTCTAAGGGTACAGTTCCAGCCTGATGCATGCTGGGAATGCAGAGCCACTGGCTCTCCTGCCAGCCAGTTGGGGTACGGAGGATAGGGCTGCCCTGCGATGGGCGATGCAGCCAGCTCACAGGTGGAGCACCCTGGGCCAGCCACTGGATGCAAACAGACTGAGCCCAGGCCCTCCCCCACTTGCCCACTGGTTCCCCCTGGGCCACCCAGGAGCGAGGGGAGAGGTCCCTTGGGCAGGCTGGGAATAGAAGTCTGGCTTCCAGGCTCCTGCCTTCCCCCTCTCCCTGCTGGCTCCATGGCCCAGGTGTTCTGGTCCCTAGCTCCCTGCCCTGCCCATAACCAAGGGCTGTGTATGGCAGGCTGATCCTGGGGTACTCTAGGGTACCCCAGACCCCAAGAGTGGGCCAGGTGTGCTACGGAGGGAGACAGGACAGGTCCAGTGCAGTGGGTGGGAGCGGACCGAGAGGCAGCACTTAACACGTGAGCGCGAGAGTGCACACACGTATGTGGCTCAGCGCGCACTGCCATTGCCGCCAGCCACAGAATTAGTTCCTTTTTCCGCTTTGCAGATGATTTTTCATCTCTGTAATTAATGGGCAAGTCAGTTCTGAACAGCGTGGCAGGCAAATTGCTAGTTAGGAAAATCACGGATAATTTTCTCGATATGATAATGAAGGTTGTATTCCTTCTCTTATTCTCCCTGTTTTCATCCTACTTTTAAGTAATAAATTCACCATTATTGGGAAGGGTGTGGGGAGGAAGGAGATTTCACCTGCCCCCACCCACCACCACCAATCCTAAAGCTAGAACCTGACCCAGGTCCCCAAAGTGCACCGGCTCCTGGCCATGGGACAGATGGAGAAGCAGGTGAGAGATGTGAACCCTCTACAAAACACCGGGACACCTCAAGGATTCATTGGGGCACCAGGCCCTGGAGAACAGGTGCCAGGCCGGGCACCCCAGGCTTCAGCGTGGGGAGAGGAGCTGGGTCTGGGGTCAAGTCGCGACTCTGCCTGCGCCCTTGGGTGCTGGAGAAAACAGCACAGAGCAGTGGCCTCTCTGCAAACAGTGCTGGAGGTCACCATACACAAACAGACATCACCCTCCGTTGTCACCTACACCTGTCCCCACACCATGCAACTCCCTGTCACGGTGATCCACCGCACCACAGCAGCAGGGTGGGCAGGAAGAGGGGAGGCAGACAGAGAAAGCCAGGCCCAGCCATCTTGGCGGCCATCTTGAGCCCCTCCCCCGTCCCCCAGCCGCCACATGTCTGCTGTGGGCACGGACCGCGCGGTCCCGGAGGAGGGGGCTCTGCTCTGAGCAGGGGTACGTTGGGGGAGGGGCAGGGACGCCCACGCGGTGCCAAGGCTGGGGGTATCTGAGGGAGAAGAGCCTGGAGGAAGGGACCAGGAGGCAGAGTGTGATGCCAGGTGGGGAGGCTGCGCGCTGACCTAGTCTGGGAGTGGGAACCAGGGTGTGAGTGGAGGGGCTTCCTGTGAGCAGGCGGGGCGCCCCTCTAGATCGGTGCTGGGGCGCACCGAGTTGATGCCTTCAGAGGGCATTTTCTGACTGGCTGAACACACACTGCAAGCCCCCAACACACACACTTCGGGCCTGGACTTCTGTCCCAGGATCCTCACATGGCGGGATGACAGCAAAACCCACCGAACGCACACCTGGGGCAGGGAGAAGGCTCGCCCTCGCAGCCCGAATCCTGGCGGAGCAGACCCAACAGCAGCTCGCGCAAAGCGAGCACCGCGCGCAGAGGCTGCCGCCCGCTGCAACCCCTCCTATTGGCCAGGCGCCCCCTCCCCATCTCCGCGCCGCTGCTTCTCAGAGAAAACAGCCCCCAGTGCAGCCTCGCGCGGGTGCCAGCCCGCTGACACGGTTCCTCCAGGGGGCTGGGGTCCCGCACGCGCGCGCGGCGCGCACACGCACACCTCGGCTCCCACCCAGACACCTACACAAACAGGGCGCCAAGCACCCGCGCGCACACGCACCGGGGACACGCAGGCACCGCCGCGCCGATCCCCACAAAGGCCGGCGCGCGCGCGGGCACACGCAGCAGCCACGCGCGGGCACCTCGCAGCAGAGGGTGGGGTGCGCCCGCGCCCGACGCCCTGCGCTCAGGTGCAGGCCCCGCGCGCGCCCCGATCTCCCCTCCCCCGCCTCGCACACCTGGCCCAGGTGCGCGCCCTCGCTGGCCCGACCACTCACCTGTCCCGCGCGCTCCGGGGTCGGCCCTGCGCGTGTCTCCTGCGGTTCCGCGGGCCCGGGCCCCCTGCCCGGCACATCTCCCGGAGCCGGAGCGCGGAGCGGGGAGTGCAGGGGGGCGGCGGGGCGAGCGCAGCCTCTGGGTCCCTCCTCGATCTGGCCCAGCACCGCCGCCACCAACCAAAATTAGAAAAAACAAAAAAAAAAAAAAAAAAAAAAACGCAAAGAGCAACGGCTTGCTCGGCCCAAAGGCGGCCCCTCGCGGCAGAGGTGGCCAGGGACCGGGCCGGGGGCGAGCGGCGGGCGCGGGCGGGGCGGCGTCAGAGCCCCGGGTGCGGGGGCGAGGCGGAGCCCCCCGAGGCGGCCGCCCGCATGTCCCGCCAGTCCCCGCAGCCCCGACGGGGGCGGCACGTGTGCGCCCAGGCGACTGCCCAGCCCCCGCGACGGCGGTGGCGGCGCCGAGGCTCAGTGCGGTCCCTGGGGTTCCTCTGCAGGCCCCCGCCGCCCGCCGGCGCCGCTCCGGGGCGCGCGCGGCCCCATCGGCCGAAGCTCGGCCGACGCGGCACGAGTCACGGTCCCCGCAGTGGCCGCGAGGGGCTCGTGTGCCGAAAGCAGGCGGGCGAGCGCTGCGGAGTTTGGCGGAGGCGGGGTCGCGGCGGGGGGCGACGTCGCCCCGGGCAGCGGGACGGGGCGCCGGCCGGGCCTGGGCACCGCAGGACGCGCGGAGCAACCGGCTCGGGCACCAGCAATGACAGCCGCCTGCTAGCCGCGCGCCCGGTCCGCACCGGGAGGGGGCGGCGGCGCGCTCAAAGCCCGGCCTGGAGCTCGCGGGCCCGGACCGGCCTCCTCCGCAGCCTGCGCGGGCGCCCAGAGGCCGGACCGAAAACCTGGACTGGATTCTAAATTCCGCTCTTCCCTTGGCCTCCACCCCTCGCCCCTAGAAGCGGAAAAGAGGCAGGCGACGTGCGGGATCCCTGAGTCGGAACGGGAATGGGGGAGGGGAGGAAGGGGGTGGAAGACCCGGAGCGGATTTTCCAGCTGTAGAGGGGAGGACCGACACCCAGCCCGCTGGAGGGGGAGACCTCAGCGGTGCAAAACCCGGGCTGGATTGCACGGAGCATGGAGGCACTTAACTGGGATAGGCAAGGCAGGGAGCTGCTACGGGGCCAAATGCACCCGAGACACGCAAATTTTGGGCCTTTTTCTTCCTCAGCAGACTCAGAGACGTGACAGGCCTAGTGCAGTGGAGACTGGGCTTGCGCGCGCGGGGTTGGGGGGCTGTCTCTCAGCTTTCGGGCAGCGACCAGCACGGGGAGTGGCAAAAGAAGGGTCGGAATCAGCCGGAGGGATAGGTTCGCGGGATCCCGCCGCAGGCAGGAGGCGCGAGCTCCAGCACCGGGCGTCGCGCAGGGAAGGGACGCGCGCAAGGCGCTGCCCGGGAGACCAGGCCAGCGGAGACGCGCGGATGCCTGCAAAGCCAGGACTGGAGTCGGTGGGACGGGACGGGACGGGACGCGAGTCCCTCCAAGGCTCCCTGGCAACCCGGCAGGCTTCGGGAGCTGACCGGTGTTAGGAGAAGGTTAGTGTCTATGAACGCTTCAAACTTCTGACTCTGAGGTGTGTGTGTGGGGCGGGGGGGGGGGAGTGAATTTTAGGTTGTGGGCAAGAACAAAAACCTGAGATGGAGCTCCACAGTCTAGCTCTTACCCTGCAGCTGGTATGGACTTGAAGAAGTAGGGCAAGGAGCAGGCTTGAGATCTGAGGCCCAGGGAAGCTGCCAGAAGGCAGGTTCCGGCCTGAGGCTGAGAGGGAGCTTCGCATCCCCTCTCCCCAGCCGGGAAGGCACAACCTGGCTGGGATCCCCGGAGCCAGAGTTGTGACTGCCAAGAGCCACGGTGGGGGCTCTGAAACCGGGCCCCACGCCAGAAATAGGCACTTCAGCACAACAGACAAATCGGTGCAGGATGGGGGCTGGGCGACGGAGGGGGCACAATCCTGGAGGGGAGCGGGTCGGTGAGGCCCCAGAGCTAAGACCTGGCTAGGATCTAAGGAGGACGGGCCTGGAAGCAGCTTCTGGCTCCATTTTGTGAAAGATGGGTACAACTCTTAAGACTGACGGGCAGGGAGAAGTGAAACCCGGGTTTGGATCCTCAGGGAAGGGAGTCCATCCAAATAAGGCCTAAATATTAAAGCAGGCAGCTCCTGCCAACTTCTGTCTGGCTGAATCTGAGCACACTGGAAGCCTTGGGGGGAGATAGGGCAGGTAAATCCTGATGTGGACTTTCAAGGAAGGGGATTACTGTGCGTGGAGGTGGGGTAAATAGCCTCTCTGTGGCTACAGAATGAGTGAGGAACAGGGAAAGAATTTGAATGTAGAAGTAAGATACAGCGGTGCCAGGATGTAACTGCAGCTGCCTGTAATCCCAATACTTGGTAGGCTGAGGCAGGAGGATCTCAGATTTAAGCATCACTTGGGCAGTTTAATGAGAACCTGTCTGAAAGAAAGAAAGAAAGCCAGTGAGATGATTCAGCCACACCACATGCTGCACCAGCCCCACCCCCAGGGCAGGCTGAGCCAGCCATAAAAAAAGGAAGAAAAAGAAAGAAAGGGCTAGCCAGGTGCAGTGGCACATACTTGTAATCCCAGCACTTAAGAGGCTGAGGCAGGAGAATTGCGTCAAATTTAAGGCTAGTTTAGGCTACATAGTGGCTTCAAGGCCAGGCTGAACTACTGAGCAAGACTGTCTCAAAAAAAAAAAAAAGATAGATAGATAGATAGATGCCAAAAATGTAGCTCAATCCAGAGGCTCTTGATTCAACCCAATGCATGCCTTGTATGTGTGTGTGTGTGTGTGTGTGTGTGTGTGTGTGTGTGAGAGAGAGAGAGAGAGAGAGGGAGAGAGAGAGAGAGAGGTGGTAAATCCCTAAAACTTGGGTCAGATTTGGATGGGAACAATGAGTCTAGTCTCCAAGATTCTGTTCCAAGAAGCACTTTCTTGTGAGCTGAACTGGGAGAGAGGCTGGACTCCAGACTTTGAGCCTGGCTGACTGACCTCTGTGACAACCCTGTTGCCTTCTAACCAGCCAGGGACTCACTCAGGCCCGAACCTGGGCCACATCCACTTCAGGGCCTAGTGGACAGGCGTGTATTGCTCTGACTGTGCCCTTGAATGTTGGTGATGCGGTCCAGACAACTGCATCCGGAGACCTCTAGAGATTGGCGGGGGGCAAAGAACATCGCATCCATTTATGGTTGACTACAGTTCTCTTGCCTGCTGGGGATGGCAACCTCTGCGTGCCTCAGTTTCCCACTTTAAGACAGCAGACCCACAGGAGGGCCCGGGATGCTGAGTGGTGAGCTTGGTGCTTCAGGGGCAACCGGGACACTGCTTCGCCCCGCTACACACAGCAAGGCAGCCAGCTTTCTGTAAACCCGAGGGGGTGGAGCTCAATGGCCCAGCGCTTGTCTAGGATGCCCCACAGCCCGAGTTCCACCCCCAGCATCACACACACACACACACACACATACACACACGCACGCACGCACGCACACACGAGGATTGCAAGGGGGCCTGGACATGCAGCCTAGGGAGAGCAGTCACCTAAGAGTTCTTCAGCTCCAAGTCCCCTCCCCATCGCCTGCCGCCCGAGCCGTTGCAGTGCGGGCCTTGGGAGGAGGAGGGGAGGCGGGACAGGACAGTCAACCTCCTTTAAGGATCCTTGGCCCCATTTGCAAACATCCCCTCAGGAAGCCCCCTTCCACACCCTTCTCCGCTTCCCTACACTTGTGATCGCGGAGCGCCCCTGGTGGTGGCCAGAATCAGCTCGCCAGTTCCGCCCTGGGCTGCGTCCCTTGGATTCACAGGCTCCTGAGGCGGAGCGCAGAGCGGCTGGGAGCTTGAAAAGAGTCGCGGTCCCCGGACCCCAGGGCTGCGCAGTCGCTGTGAAGGCCGCGCCTGGACCTGCGCCCGCACCGCGGCGTTCGCGCGCGCGCAGACTTGCCACACTCTGTGCCTATCTCGGGGTCCGCTAGCCCGGGTCCCCAATTCCGGTGCTCCCCTCGCTTCCAGTGTGAAACCTTGCACTTGGGGGCCCATGCTAAGGGCCCCGCAGGCCCTGCACCTCAGCCACCCCATGGTCTGTACGTCTGTTCCTTAGGGACCCTGCTCCCAGAGAGTCCTGTGTCTTTGGTGCCCCCATTCTATAAAGCTTGCGCTTGGGCACCCCGCCTTCTGTGAAGCGCATGCCAGAGGACTCCTGTTCCTAAGATATCCCATGCGTGTGGCACCCCATGTTATCTCCTGTGTTGTGGGAGCCCCACATTCTGAGTGAACCACTGTTCTGCGCTGTCTGGGGCTCTGGTGTTCCCCTGACAGACTCCTGAGGGCCCCTGCCCTACGGCCACACATCAAAGGCTAGGGTTGGGGCCACGAGTCCTCTGGTTGATAGTCCTTCCCTTTGTGTGTCCCCTCCCAGCACTGGCTGCCAGGTGCCAAGGTCATGGTTGCCATCGAGGGTGCCCTAGCTAGAGTGGGCAGGTGGCCTCCTCAAGGACACCCTTAGAGCCAAGTCTGGCAGTGCATGCCTGTAATCGTAGCACCCAGGAGGCTGAAGCGGCAGGACACCCCATGAATTCAAGGCCAGTTTGAGGCGACATAACGAGACCCTGTCTCTAAAAAACAAAACAAAGCAAAACAAAAAGATCAAGGTCCTCCTCTCTAGTGGGCAAGATAAACAGAACCTGGGTGTGGTTCAGCCCCAGAAGTGGATGTGAGGGGGTAAGGGGAGATGAATCGGCCTAAGCCTCGGGGTACCTAAGTGGAGTCACATACACTAAGGGCTCCACCACTGAGCAACACCCCCCACCTTTTTGGTTTTTTAAAACTTATTTATTTATTTATTGGAACCAGGGATCAAACTCAGGACCTTGCACTTGCCAGGCAGGCACTTGTGTCCCTGAGCTATCTCCTCGGCCCCTTATTTTTTATTTTGAGACAAAGTCAAGCAAAGTTGCTGAGGTAGACTCAAAATTTGCATCTTCCTGACTCAGCCTCCCTAGTAGTCACTGTGCCTGGTACCCCTACTACTACTTCCACTGTGCTAGGTGCTAGGGACACCCTAGAAAAGGTCACGAGGCAGCAGCGGCTTGAGGACCAAGTGGGTGGAGGGAATACTGGGAGGGAACATTGAGGGGAAGTGGCGGACAGGCACAGAGGAGGTGCCTGAGGTGCTTACAGGCAGAGGACTGGAGCAGAAGCCAGGAACCTGGGGCAGGGGCCAAGTGGGTTCAGGTGGGCGATGCAGCAAGTGAAGGGGACCCTGGGAAGATGAAGCAGACGCATTGGAAATGGGATGTGTGGGAACAGATGGGTCGGGACGCATGGCCTGGGCGCTTGCGTGGATGGAGGAGAGGCAAAGAGGGTGCCTTTTGGGGCTGGGGACAGGTCTTTTTTTTTTTTTTTTTTTTTTTTTTTCTTTTTTAATGACATAAGAAATTTAAGCAAGGGACTTTGCATTAAGCTCTATTCCCAGCCCTTTTCTATATACTATTATTAGTATTATTTTTGACAAGGTCTCATTGTCACTAAAAAACAAACACACACAAAAAATTGTGATCCTGCAATTTGTGACATTCATGTGCTACTAGGCACAACTCCTTTCTACATGCTTAAGAGATTCCAGGGGTCGGTCTGTGTACACTTGTCATCCCAGCACTAGGGAGGCTGAAGCAGGAGGATCGCCACAAAGTCCAGGTCAGCCTGGGCCACATAGGGAGTTCAAAGCCAATCTGAACTGCACAGCAAGACCATATCTCAAAAATCTTGCAAGAAAGAAAGAAAGAAAGAAAGAAAGAAAGAAAGAAAGAAAGAAAGAAAAAGTGCCTCCAAGAATTGCCATGTGATAACGCAGTTCCACTCCCAGGTATAAATCTTAAGATTTGGAAATGGGCACTTACAGATATTTGTATGTGGCTTTTCACATGACAGGATTCACAGTTGATGAGGGGGCAAGCAACTGACATGCCCCCTATGTGCCCATCAGAGGGCACACAGATAAACTAGAGAGCAGCACCCACACCATGGGTTTTTTTTTTTTTTTTTTTTTCTCTCTTGGAGACAGAGCCTCACTATGGAGTTCAGGCTGGTCTTGGACTCATGGCAGCCCCCCTGCCTCAGCCTTCTGAGTACTGAGACTACAGGTGTGTGCTACTGTGCCTGACTAGGGATACTGAGCCACAAAAGGAAAGAAAAGGGGTGGGAAAGGCTTGGTGGTGAGCCCATGTCTAGCGTTGTAAAGAAGAAAAAAATCCTGATTAATACCTGCTACAGCGCGGGCATGCTCGGCAAGAAAACCAGACCCAATGGGGCCGGCGAGATAGCTCAGCACTCTAAAGCGCCTCCTTAGGCAAGCTTAGGCAACCGCAGGGACCACGGTTCGATGCTGCGCACTACATGCTGCACCAGCCCCACTCCAGGGCAGGCTGAGCTGGCCATAACAAATAAATAAATAAATAAAGCTTAAGAAAATCAGACCCACAAGGTCGCATGGTGCCATTGTCTATGATTCCACTCATGCCAGTGTCCAAAGCAGGTGAACCTATATACAGAAAGGGGAGAGTGGAGAGGGGAACTGCACAGGGTGGTTAGTTTTCTTTTGGGGACTGATTAAAATGTGTTGTGGTGTGGTGGTCCACCCCTGTAATCCTAGCACTTGGGAGGATGCGACAGGAGGATCCATGTGATTTTAAGGCTAGCCTGGGCCACAAAGAGAGTCCAAGGCCAGCCTGAACTGCCTAGTGTGAAACACTGTCCCAAAAAAATCCACCAGCAAACAAAAATAATTTTTTAAATAAATAATTTTTAAGAATGTCTCGGAGGGCCTGGAGAGATAACTCAGAGGAATAAGCACCGACCTGGCAAGCACAAGGACATGAATTCAATACCTGGTCCCACATGCCAGGCACGCGTCTCAGCCCCGATTCCCTGGATGCGCCATCCCAGCCCCGGATGCAACTAAAAAAAAAAAAAAAAAAATGTCTTGGAGCCGGGTGTGGTCATACTGCCCTTGAACTCACTATGTAGCGCAGGCTGGTCTCGAACTCACCACGACCCTCTTGTTTCCAAGTGCCGCGATGATGGGAGTTGGGCACCTCACCTGGCTCCTTTTTGTTACCGGAACACAAAGCTAACACAAAACCCTGAAGCCGTCCCTGTGCGTATCTACTCGTCTTTCCTTCTCGCTTAGAATATTGGTGCCAGGAGACCAATAGCGCTTGCTTCTGGCTCTCCGCTGCAAGAATAGAGCCCAGAACCGCCTCAGGTGTACAGCAGGTGCGCGGGGGAGGGCTGGGCCCAGGAGCGAGGCGCCCTGGTCCACCAGCCCCGCGCGGTGGGCTGTGCTTCGCTCCCCATCCACTAGAGGCCGCTGCCCCGCTGCACTGCGCCGCCAGGTGAGGAGGCCACGCCCCCTCCAGGTGCGCAGGGGCGTGGCCGCCCTGCCAAGGTGGAGAAGGTCTGCGCTGGACTGCGGGACAGTGCGGTAGGGGGGACACGGAGGGAGAAGGCAGCAGCTGAGATTGTGTGGAGTGGAGAGATGCATGGGGAGGCTGAGAGGTGTGAGCTGGTGAAAGCACAGGTTGGGCTTGTAGGGGGCAGAGGAGGTGTGAGGACACTGACGGATGCGTGGGGGAGGGAAGCGAGTGGGGAGACACCCAGGACTTGGGACACAGTCGGGGTGCGGTGGGGAGATAGGTGAGCAAGCAGAGGCTGTGGTCCCAGGGATGGCTTCTCTGGGTGGGGTACATCTCCCTGTCCCGTTCCCCCTCCATTGTCCCCATGGCTGCGATTCATGGTGGAGTGAGCTAGGTGGTGGAAAGGCGGAAGTGAGTGACACCTGTGTGGGCATGGCGTGGAAGACACAGCACTAGGGAGGGGACAGGGAAGGGCTGGAGCGAGAGCTCCCAGGCCTAGAGACACACGGCTGCAGTTGAACTGTCTGTCCTGCTGCCTCCGCCTCCCAGAGTGCCCAGGTGTCAGGGGTGCACCGGCATGCGTGACTTGTAGCTATTACTTTGAGAAAAGGTCTTGCCGATTTACCCAGAGTGGCCTCACACTTGCAATCCTCCTGCCTTATCATCTGGAGTGCCTGGAATTATAGATGTGTGTGCCATCCATGTACAGCCACACCCAGCACACAGCTCTGAATGTAAAAAGCCCTGTGAGTTGTACGTGATTTTATTTTTGGTGCCTGGAAGTGGAACCCAGCACCTTGTATGTACGAAACTATTCCACTGAGCCATGCGCTTGCCCCCTGAATTGTATTTTGATGTTGTTTTCAGATAGGGCCTTGTCTCAGTTACTCTTCTCTAGTTGCTGGGACAAATACCTAACATCCAAAATGAAGGAAGGAAAGGTTTATTCAGCTCACAGTTACTAGAGGTTTCAGCCCATACTCAGCTGGCTCCAAAGCAGACTGGCACATGGGAGAGAGCAGCAGTTCATGGTGGCAGAACAGCAACAATGGCAACAGAGAGAAGGTCTGTTTCTCTGACTCTCTTATATTGCATTCAGGCTCTCTGCTTCAGAGTATCCTACTCAGGCCATGCCCATAGTCCCAGCAGTACTCAGACCCATAATCCCATTCTTGGATCACCCATAATCCCAATGGATCATGAGTTAATCTCAAACTGTAGAAGTCCCTGCCCCATGATTGCATGAGGCTTTGGGGGGATAGCTAGACACAAACTGTAACAGGCCTCAATATATAGTTCAGTCTAGCCTTGTACTCCTGGCACCCTCCTGCCTCAGCCTCCCAGGTATTGACATCACAGGCATGTGCTACCATGCAGCCTGAATTGTATTTTTAAATGGTTAATCTTATGAGAATTTTACCTCAAAAAGAAACTTTATTTTTTATTTATTTATTTTGTCTTTTTGAGACAGGGTCTCACTATGCAGTTCAGGATGGCCTTGAGCTCACCTTTGTAGCCCAGGTTGGTCTCAAACTCACATCAATCCTCCTGCCTCAGCCTTCCAAGTGCTGGGATTACAGGCATGTGCCACCATGCCTGGCTCAAAAAAGAAACTAAAAAGTTAATCCACGCAGGCAGAATAAAACCCCTGATTGGGCAGCCTGCTCGGGTCCCACTTCTGTCCCTTCTCTCAGACAGAAACTTTCTTTCTCTCAATAAATATTCTGCTCTTGAAAAAGAAAGAAAGAAAGAAAGAAAGAAAGAAAGAAAGAAAGAAAGAGCCCTAGTTGCCCCAGTTTGGCCTTGGACTGCCGCCCCATTGGGGAGTGGAGGAAGAGGAGAGGAGGGGCGACCAGACTGCAGCAAGAGCAGAAGGGGCTGGTGCTGGCTGCTGTGGAGCAGGGCAGCGGCGCAGAGTGTGTGTGGGCTCAGGGGAGCACCCTCTCTTAACCCGACCTGTCAGCCCAGGAAGGAATCAGCCGCAGGTCAGAAGCCAGGCAGCGCTGCTGCTGACGGGTGCAGAGTTCTGAGGCGGAGGAGAATGACAGGAGCTGGCTTGGCCCAGCAGCGCCTTGGCTCCCGAGACTGCTGGCTTCAAACACTGACTGGAGAAGAGAGAAAGGAAGGACGCAGGGGGCCTGGAGGGGGCTGAAAGATGGAGATATCCACAAAGGAGAGAGAGGTTTCCACATCCTGTCTCCTCCGGGTGTGGCAGGCTTCACTAGCTCCTGCTGCTACGGCAAAATACCTCGGGTAGAATAATTTGTAAAGAATGGGAATGACCTAGAATCTCAACTACATGGGAGGCTGAGACAGGACGAGCTCAAATTCAAACCTGGCCTGGACAATTGAGGAAGCCCCTATCCCAAGTATTATTATTATTATTATTATTATTATTATTATTATTATTATTATTTACAGCCTCCCAAGAGCTGGGAGTACAGGTGCGCACCACCATGCCCAGCCTTAATTGCCATCTCAGTGCACCCCTGGGGGTGGGCCGGCACAGCAGGTCCAGGGATCTAGCCCTAGCCCCTGCGCCTGCTTGCAGGCGCTTTAATTGGCTGAGCTATTTGGCCAATCCCCAAATTAATTTTTAAAAAAAAGGCTGGGGACATAGTTCAGCACAAAGGTCCTGAGTTCAGTTCCTCATATGGAGAAAAATAAATACAAAATAAAATACAATTTAAAATATTACTCAGGACCCGGGCATGGTGGTACACACCTGTAATCCCAGCACTTGGAAGGCTGAGGCAGGAGGATTGGTGGGAGTTTGAGATCAGCCTGGGCTACAAAGGTGAGCTCAAGGCCAGCCTGAACTGCATAGTGAGACCCTGTCTCA
>PVKN010008554.1:0-24983 GCA_004027915.1 Capromys pilorides | reverse complement strand
CTTGAGTTTTAACATTTGTAATATCTATCCATCTGGTCTCCCCCCCCATGCATACATATACATGCATACATTTACTAAACTGGGGTTGTACTGTAATACAGTTTTGAAACTTGCTGTGCTTCACATATTCTGACCACATCCTTACACCAGAGTTTATTTCAGTGGTCCGGTATGCGTCAGTTGCCATACTTTATTTAATCGATTGTCTCTCTTTGGAAATATAGATTTCTGTTTTTTGGCTACTAAAGATGACTCTATGTACGTTTTTCAATATGTTAATTTTGTTAAAAGCTCGAGGCTTTTGAATTTGCATCAGGATCTGTGAAAGGTCAGCTGGGGAAGAAGGCTGAGAGGGCTGTGGGTGAACCCCTCCAGCTGCTTTCTTTGGCCTCTGTCAAGTTCTTGGGAAGAAGGGCCATATGGGGAGATTTTTGATACAAACAGAAAAGCATACAAAGATGGCTATATGGAAGATGGACTTAAAGATGAAGTCAATTACCTGTAACAGAAAGGGGCCTCTGGCACCAACAGCATTGTCTTCTTTCTGAAGAGCCCAGGCTGTGGCTCACAGGAGAGAGGGGTGTGCCACAATAGTTCTGTTCCCCTTTCCTATCCTCTCAGCTTCCTCAAGACAGACAATTCATACACAGCTCCTGGTGACAGTTGTGCAGAATGGAAAGCTCTGTGAATGTGTGGAGAATAGATTATCCTGACTGCTGTTAAGCATTTGACAAATTGAGAGTTTTGTCATACATCAAAGAACAATGGAGGGAGAGTAAGGCACCATGTGCATCATATAAATACAACACACCTGCCGGCTCCCCAGCATCGTTTATCTTCCTGTTGGGTGGGCAGAGGGAGGAACCAGGGGAGAAGGAGAGGAGAGGGAGATTCCAGCCTCCTGGATCTGAGCTGACCTGGCCGGTTCAGTGTGTAGCTGAAGAGGTGCCTGTTTGTTATAGAGTTGAGCTCAGTTTAATTTCTCTAATTTCCTGAACTGAAGAGATTTCCTTTGAGTCTGGTCTCGGGGACACTGAAGCCACTGCTGGACTCAGTCAGAGTCTCATGCACTGTGGCAGGTGGGGGAAGTGGTTGCTAAGCTCCCTGCTGCCTAGCGAAGCTGGGTCTGGCCTGAACTTGGCACAGACGTTGATGAGGGCTGGAGGCAGATGTCATGGTAGCTTATTTCCTGGAAGCCTGAACTCCCATCCACCCATACCGGAAGAAATTTGCAGAGCCAGAGGGAGCAGGTCAGTGTTCTGGCTCAGAGGAGCAAGGTGAGTTTGGGTAGAATGTACTGTTGCTGTGCTTCGTGGCACTGTCCTGAGTGGCAAGCTCCTGGGAATAGCAGCGAAGCTGGCAGAGAGGGCCCCGGAGGGTGGCGGAACTTGTCTGACCATTGGGCTGACTTTGGGATGCATGGCAGATTGGGCAGCAAATCTTCATTCCCGCTAACAAGCGGGTCCTGCTTTGGCAGGCAAGTGAGGCTACGGCTTTCATCCTCAGTCTTGGGATCCATACACTGGGGTAGTGGTACCTGCTCTCGTGGCAGTGTTGGGAAGATTACATGAGATGATGTAAGAAAAGTTGCCACACATCTGTTAGGATGACTGGGATCAAAAAGACAGATCATAGCAAGTTCCTGATGAAGATGTAGAAACTAGAACTCTTGTACCTGACAGGGGTGTGTGTGTGTGTGTGTGTGTGTGTGTGTGTGTATGCAAAATGATGCAGCTACTTTGGAAAACTGTTTTTGGAATTTCTTAAAATGTTCAATGTAAAGTTATCACGCAACCCAGAGTCTTCACTCTTAAGTGTAAACGCAAGAGACGTAAAAACATATATCTACATAAAGACTCATGTAAGTATTCATAACAGCATTGATTCATGGGAACCCAAACATGGAAACAACCCACATGCTCCTCATCTGCTGAAGAGATAAGTAAAATGTGGTATATTCCTACAGTGCGCTAACTTTTTAAAATAAGAAGATATGAACTGTTGGTATACCTCCAGCATAGATGAGCCCTGAAAACAGCATGTTAAGTGAAATAAATCAGCCACAAAAAAACTCACGTGTCATTTGATTCTGTTTTGTGTGAAATGTCCAAAGTACTCCAGCCCATGGAGATAGAAAAGTGGATTAGTGGCTGCCTGGACAAAGAGTTTAAAGGTACATGGGGAGTGACTGCTAAGAAGCGTGGCGTTTCCTTTCCGTTAAAGAAAATATTCTACAACTGGCTGCAGCGATGGCTGTACAACTATGAAAATATATTGACTTTGTTTGTATTGCATACTTCAAAGCTATGAGTTATGTGGTGCATGAATTATATCTCAGTGGAAGTACTGTCCTACCTGCCCCCTGAAAAACAGGAGAAAAAAATGATAGGCACACAGCAAGTAATCTATTTATACCATGCTAAATCCCTCTTCATCTCATGGTTGCCTTTTGAAAAGGTTGACAAGCCCTGAGTTCTCAGCTTTCCAGGTTCAAGTCTATATATTCTGCTCCTTAGAATGTTATCTACGCTCCAAAAAAAGACACGGAGACTTCATTTATGTCAAAAGTGCTTACCAGAATGACACTCTTAGCGGAATAATTGTGGTCTAGAAAATCTGGGAGAACAAGCTAAAAGCCCAGTTTCTATCAACTGGATTCCTTTTCCATGTCTCCAGAGAGCACTCCTATTTATTTAAGTGTCTATGTTGAATCTGTATACCATATTGCAAAAGAATCTGCTGCTAAAAGCTAGTGGAGAAGAAGTCCTTCCTGCTGTCACACTTACGGTTTTCTTTCATGTTTAAAGCCTGCTTCCCACCGCCTGTCTGAATTCTGGCATCTGCTGAGGCTTGGATGCCTGGAGTCAAATGGAATAAGTGCCTCTTTGGAGAACAGCTTCTGGAGGCCATAGCATATTTGTCACATGTCACTGGGATCTGCATATGGATGTGAAATGTATATTTAAAAATGTGCACACACTTGGCTGCATGCGCATCCTGCTCTGAATGTGTTTATCCAATTGCCCATCACAAACCCACCCTGAGGGGGTTACAGCCTGGAGGCTGGCTGACCCGTGCATCTTAGCCTGCCAGCTCACAGCCTCAACGGTGGTGAGTGCCCCCTGCCACCCCTGCTCCTTTCACATCCCCCTAGAAGGAAGGGGCTCAAAGTTTCTGCTCTGTGGCTCATTACCCAGCACTCAAGACAGATTTGTTATCTTGATGGAAAGAACCAGGCAGCTACAGCTCCCCTAGTAGGCAGCATGGGGGTGGCAATTTGTGAGCACAGGATTTGGAGTCAGCTGATAATTTTTTGAGTACTGACTGTGTCCTTTAGCAGTCGTGTGACATTGCACATATATCATGTGGTCTCAGTATCCTGAGAAACAAGGACAAGGACTCAAGGTCTCTTAATATCCTAAAGCCACAAATTCCATAACACCCTAAACCCCTTATTCTTCCACCTCAGGAGAATAAAAATTACAGAAGTCAAGGTAATGGAATAGTCTCAGTTATCTCCCCCATGGTGACAGAAGGGTGAACGCTGAGAGCTACTGTACCTAAACAGAGGTTATGAGCTTTCCAGCATCATAACAAAGTCCTGGGATAATTAATTTAGAAACACAAAGGAGGTGTTCTGGCTCATGGTGCTGGAGAGTCCAGTCTGTGACTGATGGCACCTGTTGCTTTGGGCCTGCAATGAGTAAGCGCATCAGGGTGGGGATGTGCAGTAGAGAGCAGAAACAGAAACACTGCTTCTTTGTCAGGGAGCAGAAAAGGGGGCAAGCAAGTGGCCGTGATTCCACAGTTCCCTTCAAGAGCACAAGCCCTACATCTAGCGGTCATACCACCTCCCAACAGAAGGGTATAGTGGTACCCTGGCACTGTATAGTTAGTACATGGGCCTTTGAGAGAAAATTCAGGACCCAAATCACAGCCCTCATCCTGCACCAAGTTCTGCAGCCCTCCACAACTGTGGTCTCAAATATGGCTCTGTCTCGTGGGCATGCTTCCATTTGAGCAATAGTCTTCACACCTTTCATTTCTTATGAGTAGGCTGTGAGGGTGCCTTATCATTGATAAATGCAAGAGTTATGTGACATCTGAATGTGATCTCTTGCAAACCTGTTTCTCCAGAGATGTGCTTCTCAAACTCACCCCTTATACAGTAAAAATCCTGGGTCACATAGCAAAGCTGTGCAAACCCAGAAAGAAGACATAAAGTGAAGGAAACCAACTAGAAATGAATTCCTCCAGCTCCAGCTCTAATAGTACTCAGATATCCAAATTATTCCTAACTATTCCTGTCTTCTCCATTGATAACTGAGATACTCTGGGAAGATTATTATCTATGCTGGACTCTAACCTAATCTGTTATGATCAAAGCTCCTGAGCATCACTATGTTGTTTTGAAATGTTTGCTTTTATGGTCTGAATGTTTATGTTCCTCCAAATTTTTATGTTGAATCCTTAATCCCCAGAGTGATGGCATTTGGAGATGAGGTCCTTGGGAGAAATTAGACTTACATGAAGTCATGAGGATAGGATCTGTATGATAGGATTAGTCTCCCTAGAAGAGGCAGAGATACCAGAGTTCTCTTGTTCTGCACACATACACCAAGGAAAAAGTATATGAGCCTAGAGCAAGAAGACAGCTAACTGTCTGCAAGCCAGGAAGAGAAACCTCACTATATTGTACCTTGATCTCAAACGTTCACCCTCCAGGGCTGTGATAAGAGAAACACTTATTGTTAAAAGGCACTGAGCCTAAGGTATTTTATTATAGCAGACCAAACGGACTAACACATCTTCTAGAAAACTTGAAGATGTCAGGCTGAACCTTCACATTGCCCACCAAGTGCCTTGGTTACCATAGGAGCATCTATAAGATATGAACTGGTCACTGGAGATGTGCTTCCCGGATGGAAATCCATTTCAATCCCATACTTGCTGCTAAGTTAGAGTCATATTTACTCTCTTCACAAGAGGCTGCTGTGAGATATCTTTTCTTTTTCAATGTATTTGGTCATTGCAGGTTCTCACTACGCAGCGCGGACTCATGGTGAACCCCCTGTTTTCATCCTCCCTGGTGCTGGAATTACAGGCATGCACCACTATACCCCAGACTCTAGCTGGCTCAGCCCACCCTAGAGGTGGGGTTGGCATGGCATGTGATGCTAAGGATTTAACTGAGATCCCTGAGCTTGCCTAAGCAGGTGCTGTAGTCCACTGAGTTACCTTCCCCTGTATCTTTTCTAGTGCAAGAGTAGGATAGAGTAAGAATGTATATGCATGTGTGTCTGATGGGGTGACGTAAGGATAAGTTCAGGATCAAAGGCACAGAGATGCTGTGGGAAAACACAAGCCTGAGCCCTCTTCTGCCTTCCCCCGCCTTGCTATGTGAACAGCCCAGCATTGTTTATGCCCAGACAGTCTTCTTCCTCCTGCCCTGCACCAAATCAAAGCTATTATCCAAAGACAATGGAAGCTATGGTCCTTTTCGTTCAGCAACAGCTAGGCAAAGCTGACAACATGGGCATTTATATCGCACTCGGGCCTTCCAGAGACCTCATATCCATTAATGAATTAATTCTTCCTAACAACAATCCTTTTATTAGAGTGGCATCACAATGCGTGTTCATCAGACAAGGGCACTGAGGCAGCAGCTAAGGCTGCTGATGATAGAAAAAGCACACCAGCTGCGACCACTGAGGACTCACTCTTTTCAGGGGCAGTTGAGGCCATGGGACACCAAACACACAGATTGGTGTTAGGCATTTTGAGTCCAGATGGGAGCCAATCCTCTGGTTATTCCCTAGACAGATAGCTTTACTGCTTTGAATCTCTCTGTCCTAATCTGCAAAGTGATGGATGCAGTAATCCCACCAGGGTGCACACATTTGGGAAAGATTGGGTGGCACACAGAGAGACCCTGTAATCTGTGACACATCACAGATGGCCACTGTTATGGTTTCTGAGTCTACATGAAGATTCCAAAATTAGCTGTATTTGCAGGGAGAATTAGTTGCATCAAGGGTAAAGATCAGAGAACAGAGCGAGAACCGGTAGATCCCCTGGCCCATGATGGTGATAAGGAACTTAGAACAAAAGCGAGCACCAACAGTTTCTTCCACCCCATCATCCAGGTTCCTACCATGCAGTCCAGGGTCCATGGGATCCAGTGGCTCCCCAGGACCTTACAGCCATTCGTTTTAACATTCTTGTTCTCATGAACCAAGTGCATTCAGGCTTCATTGATTCATTGAGTCTCTTAATTTTATTTGCATGTTGAAAGCACTTTGTAGTTCTCGTAAGTGTAAAAATTGCCAGCGATGAGTAATTAAAAGTTAATACTTCTGAGGAGACATGTTCTACATAGCCCTGCCCAGTGATTAAATCTGGGATTTGAGTATGGACAATCATCCTATGCATGATTGGTGACTCTGTCATAATTTCCAATTTCAAGATCCAGGCTAAAGTTTGAACAACCTAAAAAGTTGTTTAGGGTTACTTTTTACTACCCTCTGATATATGTTGTTTATATTTGGTAAACACATGTATATAAAATGTACCTCATTAACAATTTTAAGTGTGCACTACAATGGCATTAAATATATTCCTAAGGTTTTACAAACAACAGCGCTATAAATCTCCAGAATCTTTTCATCTTGAAAAACTGAAACTCTCTACCCATTAAATAATAACTCTTAATTCTTCCTGCTCCCATTCCCCATCACTGCCATTTTACTTTCTCATTCCATAACTTTGCTTCCTCTGGGTGCCTCTTATTTAAGTGGACTCCTATGTTTATCTTTTTGTTTCACTTGGCATCATATCTTGAATGTGAATCCACATTGTAACATGTGCCAGAATTTCTTTCCTTATCAAGGTTGAGTAGTATTCCATTGTGTGGATATTCCATTCTTGGCTTATCTATTTATCTAACCATTGACACTTGGATTGCTTTCACATTTTTGTGACTACTTATGCTATAAATATGGGTTTTCTCAGGACCACTTTCAGAGCGACTCCAGGGGAAATTCAGTGACAGCCAACCACCATACTTTTCCACAATTTACAATTATCATTGTAGAAAATGTGGACATAACTCCAGAGATAATACTCAAATAATCATGTAGGTACCTGAGGCCAACTTATCACATTAGATAAAAAAAAAAAGAGAGAGAAAGCCAGAAGAATAAGGATACCAGCTGAAGTACTGTTTCTTAAACTTGGGGAAGTTACTTAACTTCTTAGAGCCTTAGTGCCATCTATTTCAAAATGGGAATCATGCTTTCTGTGTGGATGGCTTGTTTCTCCACTGCATGTGCAGTTCAGTGACAGAGTGGAATGAACATATTTTATCAATGAAAAAGTATTAGATGAATGGCAGTTGTCATCCCTCCAGGGCTTGGCTCATATCATATGTTCAACAAATGTTCAAATTAATGATTGCTGTTCTCTGTGGTGAAATGTGTAAACAGCAGCCTCTGTATTTTCTTTTTCAGTTCTGACTCTCTTGCCCTTGCATTGGTTTTGCTTTGTTCTCCACTTTGCAGGGGTAGCCCTACCACACCAACTACACTGTTTACATACATCTGTGTGTATGTGTGCATTCCTATGGTATTGCACAGCCAAAGAGAATGATTTTAATCCTCTTGGAGTGGAAAAAGTCTCTCAGAGATGCAGAGGAAAAAGAAGCAGAGTCCCAATCAGACTCTGAGAAAATCAAGAGTCAGGGAGAATCCTGAAGGGATCACTGTGGCCTAAGCATCCATTGCGCAAACAACAATGTATGTAAGAAGTACTAGGAATTCTGTAATGCGCAGGCTCTGACCTTGTAGGTTTGAACTAAAACCTGAAATTCTGCATTTCTCTTGAGTTCTCTAGTGAGTTTATGCTTTCAGTCCATGAACCACACCTACAAATGTCCTCCACAGCTAGGTTCACTGGCAAGCTTGGTCATGAGGACATTCCTTGAGCCACATCTATAGAATCAGACTTTCTGGGACCAGGACCCAGTCCTGCAGTTGACATGTGATTCTGATGCCTTCTGCAGCCAGAGAACCTTTGATCTGTGGACTGAGGTGAGAAACCTTGGGCTCTCTATCAGTATTCATGTATTTCCCCTGGACAGAACCCTAATGGGATGTTTTGGTGCCAGGAGGCCAAGGGTTGTTTAGTCTTCTTTACCCCATTTGCTGAGTGCCTCAAACTTTTAAGTGAATTATTCCCAAACTTCACCAAGCACATCCTCTTCTCCATGGTCTGAAGCATATCTGGATAAGACAGTGAGACATTTGTGAAAATTGAGTTTTGTGGATCGATGGCCAGGGCCGAGGTATTAGCTCAGCCATGATTATTCATCTAGCCATTGACCTTTCTGCAGAGATGCCTATGAATTGAATAAATTAACACCCATGGAGACTGACAAGGGCCTGCAAGCCCACAACTCTGCTCATTCAGGGGTGAAGAGCAGACCTGGCCTGGAAGGTCCTATCTGGGTTTTGAATCTCTTTGTCCATCTCTAAGTAAAGGCAAGATCTCCCCACTGTGGGCTGTGTCCTGGCCTGAGATGAATTCGCAGGATGGCAGGATGGATTCAGCCACAGGGCAGTAACAAGAAGATTGTTAATGGACCCTGCGGCCTCCATCCAGGTCTGTGCCTTGTACCTGTCTCACTCTCTTTGCCTTTTGGGTCCCACCTCTTTCTCCAAGTTCTGCTCCTATCCCTACTCTGCTTTGATCAGCAGAAAGTCTGAGATGTTTTTTCTCTCTAGATGTTGACGACCTTCCACTTGGCATATGTCAGACAGGTAACCTGATAGCTTGACCTCTATCCACCACACAGCCGCCCTGGATGCTAGTTCATCTCAGTGCCCAAGATGGAATCACTTTCTCCACACCTTCTAATCCTCAGGGAGGCCTAGGTTGGTATCAGGCCTGCCTCCTGTTCCACTAGTCATGGGTAGTACAGGCCATGACAGGCAAGACCTGGAGCAATTATGAAACTCAGTATTTTCAAGATAGGGACAAAAGATTTGGTTAAAGAGAGCCAGCCTAGCTGAGCAGTCTTGGCAGGAAAGGAAGGATGAGACACTCTTGTCCCTCCCATTTCCTTTATCTCTTTCTTTTCCTTATAGCAAATATATCTCCATCATCTACTGAATTCTAAAGGGACACAGGACTCCTTTGTGATTGGTGAGTATCCTTATGACATTGAGAAAGGCACAGTATCCTTTTATACTTGTCATACAGGAAAAAGATTTTTCACCAACCAAACAGTTGGAGGTCACCAGGAGCAGAGCAAACATTCTGGATACAAAATCAGAGAAGGCCCAGAAAAGAAGATGAACTGAGCTTCTCTATGTCAGGTTAACAAAGGGAGAGTGAAGACACAAGGACAGTTTTAGTTTTACGTTTTTACTACAGTTTCTTAATTTCACTCTGCTGACCTTAGTTTATGGAAGCTCACATTCTCTGTGGGCATCTGTAAAACTTTGATATTTCTGACTCTTGGAGGAAACACATAGGCTTGGCCTGGATTTCAGGGTCTTAGAAAGGTCATATTGATCCTGATAGTTGGCTGGACCTAGATGACCTGGAGCAGCATCTTTGCCTAGCTGCTGATAATTCTTCACATGAGCTGAAAGTGGAAATCAACCAGCCTCTCTTCAAGTTTTCCTCTTCCGTTAACACAGCCAACTATTTTGGTACTGTATAGAAAGGAACATGGTCAGGAGAACTAAGAAAAAAAATATACTGCCGAGGTACTATCTTGAAGATCTAAATAACCCACATTCCTTGTCTCTCTAGAGGAATTGTGTGGCTCTTCCGTGTCATGTCCAACATCAATAATTCAGATGAGAATCAAAATTAGACAAGCTCTGCATATTAACAGGGTGGAAGAGGAAGACAAAATATTGTAAATGTGTGGGTTCATACCAGATGACTGTTTCAAAGACCAGGAAGTGCAGAGGCGGGAGAGAAACGGGCAAGCAGTATTAGCTAGAACATTGTTGACTCACAACAATCCGGCTTCAGCAGGAAGTCTTGATTAGGCCCGATGTCTGCTGAATGCCACCTGCAGCTCAGGCATGCATCACTCCCATTGGTAAAGCCAAAAATTGTTTACACTCAACTGGGGGCATTTCATAGCACTTAACCTTTCAGACTATTTATATTCCAGCCCCTTATTGTTCTGATTTGTTTCTACAAATATGTTTTGTACTATAAAATAAAGGAAAGAGGAAGGAGAGGTTGGTTCAGTGGCAGTTGTCTATTGTGAATTTCCTAATGGAGCCTTGGGATGAACAGAGCTGATGTCCCTGGGGTAGGAAAACTAGAATGTGGGTGGAGGGTGATTACTCACTGTTTGCTGTGTGATCTGATGTCTCCTCCATGTTCTGGGAAACACATGTGGGAACACAAAGTAGGAGTGCCACTGTTGTCCATTTATTGAGTGAGGTATTGGCGTCTAACATTTATCACAATCTCCAGGTTCCCTGTAAGTGTATTCCACTCATCTTCCCTTTTATTCATTCTCCATTTTTTATGCAGAATGTGCTTCTGAAAACATAAATCAGATCATTTCACTCTCCTGCTTAAAATTCCTCCAAAAACTTTCCTGTTGCATTTTGGATAAAATCCAAACTTACTTATGGGGACCCTGCAAGGCCCAGCAGGATCTAGCCTTGACTACCTCTCAAAACTCATCTTCTTTTCTTCTACTTCCATGAACTATTTTCCAGGTGCATTGCTTTATTTCTGTTCCTGGACCTCTCCACAGTTGTAGGTTTGCAGCTTGCTTTCCTTACAGCTTTCTCCCCCAGATACTTGGTGTTTGGCTTCGCACTAAGGTCTATGACAGCTCCTGCTGTAATATATTGCCTTTTTTTTTTTTTTTTTTTTTTGGTGAACAGATATTTCCTCAAATTTGTCTATGTAATTTATTCATTTGCCTTTTAACCTTCTGTCACCCATCAGTAGACAGTGAGCTCCATAAGATCAGGGCCTGCCCCAGTACCGTATGTAATACATAGCACATAGTTGCTTCTCAATAAAGAATTCTTGGCTAAATTGACAGATAAATAAGTGAACTAAAGAGCCAGGAATGAAGAGATGCATTGTCTACCAGCTCTGCCTTGGGTCCTTCCAAGTTCCCCCTAACCCTAACCCTAATCCTAACCCTAACCCTAATCCTAACTCTAATCCTTGCTCTGTTGCCATCTAACAATTAGTGTTGTTTGGGGGGGGGATGGCCAAAAAGGCTGCTTAGGGGAGTGAACATAGTGACAAATGTATGCTGAAGCCATGCTTCCTGAGTTCCAAGCCTGAGTATGGCAATTCTTAACTGTGATCTATCATTAAGCTCAAAGTAAATACAAATAGTGTTGACTTCCTGTGTTATTATCATAATCATTCTGTAGCTCACCTTGCATGTAGCTGAATTTTCTGAGGTATTCTTAAAAACAATCTAGTAGCACATAAGTTTCATTGGAAACTGCAGCCTCTTTCTCAAGACCTAGGGGAGCTTTTAGGAGTTTCTGTGTTGCATGTGACTTTGGACGATAGCGGTAATGTGCAGCCTATTGTGTGCAAAGGAACATAAACTTTAAAAGCAGAGAAGGAAATGAATGTTTTAGCGACACAGAGTTGTGGAGAAAACCACCCACTAAATCACATTTCTGCGCTCCCAAAAAAAAAAGAACTGCAGGCAAAATGGGAATGAATGACGATGGGTTGGTAAAGACATCAGGAAGGAGAGCCAGTAACAAGGCACGGAGGCCTATATTATTTCTAGCATTAAGGAGTGTGTGATTGTATTATTCTTCTCATAAATGATCTCAATTCTTCTTTGTTGTTGTTGCTGCTGCTACTTCACATCCATACAAGTGCAGCTCACATTCTCCATGCTTCTATCCTGCCCAGTGCCCAGTGTATCCTGATTACTAAAATAGGGGCTGGAAACCTGTAGCAAGAGAAAGGGAATTTACAAAAGTTCTCAGCAACCACCTTACTTAAATATGCTCACTTATAGGTGAGAAAACCAAGGCCATGGTGGAAAGGGACTTAAGTTATTCATTAATTCAGGAATGACTAACTGAGTTTGTATTCCAAAGCCCCAAGCTGGGGGAGAAGATTGAGAGGGTTTTCTCTTTCAGAGTAAAGCATCTATAATTAACTCTTATAACAGACTTTTTAATGGAGGTGAAACACAAAGAGTATAAGCCTGAGAATTATATGTTTTGAGTTCCAGTCTAAGCTCTACTACTTTATATCTTTCTGGAATAATTTACTGAGCCTCAGGTTTTCCATGCATAATATGTAGAAGATGGTGTCTGGACTGTGAATCTACCAAGAATTTATGAGCATGCATATAATCATGACACATGCTGATGCTTGATGGCCTATAAAGCAATTTGTAGAAGATGTTTTTGTTACTGGGAGGATGATAATTTGCAGGCAGGGAATTGCAGCCATTGGCATAATATAATGGAAAAATGAAAGAGCTGGTTGTGAAGATGGAACACAGGTTGTACACTGGAGGTGGAGCAGAGAACAAAAGAGGACCACCAGACCTTTGTTCTGAGTGGTGGTTATAGTCATTATTTTTCTATCACGGTAATAAAATATATGAGGTGAAGAAGTTAGAAGAATTAAGGATTTATTTCAGCTCACAGTCATATGAATCCATTGGTTTGAGAGTGTGTCAAGACCGGGCATCTTTTTGGGCAGTACATGAGCAGAGCTGTTCATGTCATCATGGCCAGGAACAAGAGAGAAAGTGGTCAAGGAGAAAAGGGATCAGGATCCCAGTATGCCACCCTTCAGAGCCATGTCTCCAGTAGCTTATTTCCTCCAACTAAGACCCACTTCCTGATGTTTCTACCACTCCTCAACAATTCCAACTCAATGAGGACCATAGTTTCAGCACACAAGTCTTTAGGTGCTTTCTAGATCTCAGCGACAGCAATAGTCCTTGGCACTGTCTGGAATAAATGAGAAAGGATTTTCTGTGGTGAGGAATGACCCTATCCTGTGACAAGTACCACTCACTAGTGACCAGCCTAGTGGTAGGCAGGAAGATGGAAGATACTGAGGCTGTGCATGACCAGCTTCTAGGCTGTGCCTAGAAGCTCGGAGTTGTACAGGAGACACAGAATCATAAATGGAAAAGCTCTGTGCCAAAGTAATCCAAATCCAGCCTATTGGACTTGGAGTACCCCAGGAGAAATGATGACCGACCTGGGTTTTGAAGGCTGTAGAGGGTTAGGCCTCTTGGGGTACACTGGAAAGGGCAGTCAGGGCTGGGAGAACAGCACAAAGATGATATATTATGGTTCCTCTCTGGATGTCCTCCCAGAGCCTCAGGTGCTTACAGGTGGGGCTTGTGGAAGGTGATTGAATTGTTAGGGCCACTATCACTGGCTTAATGTTGGGTGATGGATCTTCGTGGAAGAGGTAGTTTGTGGGAGAGGGTGACCTTGAAGGATGTGTCTTCCTGCCTGACTTTGCCCTTCACCATCTGCATCCTATCCACCATAAGGTGAGCAATTCTCCTACACCCAGACCTTTCCACCACAACAATGACCATGCAAGGACTCAAACTTGTAGAACATGAGCTCCACATGCTCTCTTCCTTTAAATTATAGGAGTCAGGTATTTTGTCCCAGTGATAAAGAAAGGGGCTAAGACACAGCATAGTCAGTTTTCATTTATGAAACAAAATATTTGATACTGGATAACCTTTATGAATAAAAAAGTCTTACTGAGGTCACAGTTCTGGAGGTGCAAGGGCATGGTGCCAGCATCAGTCCAGTTCTAATGAGGACCTCATAGAAGATGACATCACAATGATGGAGTGTGTGTGAGCAGAACACCTCACGAGACAGGAAGCCAAAATCCTGTGGACTTTCTGAGGTTCTTCTTTTGTAAGAGTCTACTCAAGAAAACTAACTCAGGAATCCCAAGAAAAACTCTCATTCCCTCTTAAGTACTCACTCTAGATGGCCCAGTAGATATCATTTCTTAAAGGTTCTACAACACCAGGCTGGGGAGATAACAAGGCAGTCTAAGCTCCTGGTTGGCAAGTGCAAGAACTGGGGTTCAATGCCCCATATCACATGCCTTTTGAGCCCAGAACCTGGGTGCACCTTCCCGGCTACCAAAACCAGACATAGTAATGCATGCCTATAATCCCAGCACTGGGGAAACTGAGACAGGAGGATCACTATGAGTCTGAGCTGTGTAGCAAGACCCTGTACCAAGTAGGTAAATAAAACATTTTTTAAAATTTCAAAATAAAAAGATTCTCCTCCATCTCCCAAGATCACCCCACTGGTGACCAATCTTTTAATACTTGAGCCCCTGAGAGACAGACTACATTTAAACCATAGCAGACAATGATGTAGTAAGTGTTAAAAAATATAATAGGGACCAGTTTATAAATGATTTGAGTGGTATGAAAAATCCAAACTGGGCAACGGGTTGGTATGTATGGAGGCTGTCCTGTGATGATAGGTTGGTGACATTTGATTACAATCTTTTGATTACAAATACAATTTCAGCCAGAGCCAGCCTCTCCTCCTATGTCTGCTTTGCCAAGTCACCCATGGCCTTGTGAAATGCGTAGCTATTCTGCATGAAGGGCTGCAGTCAGCATTCACCATCTGCAGAGGCAGATGGAAAAGGGATGCTCTGAGGGGCCCATGCAAAAGAGCAACTTCCCAGGGAGCAGAATGGCAGTGCCCCTGGACTCCTCGGCTCACGCAGTTGGTGAAACTGTAACCCAATTCTCCTATCACAGGACCTCTCTACAAGCTGGAGGAAAAAACGGAATCCTCAGGTGGGGGCATTTTATCTCCAAGAAGGGAAAGATGGATTTTTCTGAGAAGACATGTGTCTATTAAGATCGTGTGGTTTGGAGAGTCAGCCCTGTGAATAGTGACAGCTGGGAGGGTGACATCAGAGTCCCCTTGTGACATTTCCCAGATGTCTCTATTAATGAACTTCAAATCCAGCAGGTCCAAACCAGAAATCATTTCTTTTTAAAAATTATTTTTAATTAATTAATTAATTTGATACAAGGTCTCGCTACATAGTTCAGACTTGCAGTGATCCTCCTGTGTCAGCCTCCCAGCACTGGGATTACAGGAGTGCTCCACCAAGTCTGGTTTCAGGGCTATTATGGCACGCCATACCAGGGATCAAACTTGGAGCCCTGCACTTTCCAGGCAGGTGTTTATGCTTCTAAACTATCTCTCCAGCCCCAAGATCACCATTCCTTTCCCAAAAGCATAGACTTCTTTTTTTAGGTAAATGTCACCCAGCGGTTATCAAAGCCAGAGCCTGGAAGTTGCCCTCCATGCCTGCCTTCCCTGAACCCCAGTTCTGCCTGTTCTATTTCCTGTGCATCTACATTGCTATGCCTTACCACTAGGATCTCCATATTGCACTTCTAATAAACCAGGAAGCTTGGTCCAGCTCCTCATTTGTTCTTTCCCCTCCATCCTACACCCCTGCTGTGGCTGCAGTAACATCTTGCTTTGTTTCACAAAATTTTGGGGCTTCCAACATTTTGTATTACTGTTTATTTATTTGTCCAACATGAAGTTCTCTCTCTGTACTGTCTCTGGAAGGCCCTCTGAAGAGCCCTGGAGGTGAAGGGGTGAACAAAGTGGGGAGATTCTGTCAGGGTGCTCACAGCCTGGTAGGAAAGGTCACTGAGAAACCACCAGAGACAGTGTTCAGGGCTAGGGCTCTGATGGTTTAATCCAGGCCTGGCTAGAGAACAAAGAAAGTAAGTGCCTTCTGCCTGGTCGTTTTACCCACCTGAAACTCCTTTCGAACACCTAAAAGAATACTAGAGACTGATTGTAAAGCTGGGAAAATAAAATGTGTTGTATAATGAAAATTCAGAAAAGAAAAAACCTAGAAGTGTAAGACCTCTCCTAATATCAGCCTCTGTCTAGCCATTAGTAAAAGTTTGTGTTTTCTCTAACAATTTTTATTTTTCATAATTTATATTTTATAAAACATAAGATACCCTTGGGCATAGTATTTTGTACACTGCTCTTTTTAGTAACCGATGCCCTAGCATTTAAAACAACTTTATTGTTTCTTATTGTAAAAACAATATATAAGTAGTGCCAGAAGTTTCGCATGATAAAAACTACATGTAATACAAAAATCATCTACCACTCTTATACCTGGAAATGTCTTCTGATAACATTTCTAGTAGTAATGTGTTCTTTTGGAGTTCTATATTCATATGTACACTTTGATATGCTTTTGAATTTAGTACAGTATGACTCCTTTATTTCCTTCAATTAACCTATGTTCCTTTTTACATATTTATGATATTTCATATAAAATATTCTAAATTATTTAAATTCACACTTATACATATTTAAACTGCTTCTGTATATTCATCATTTCAAAAATCAGAGTTATGAGATTTCTGTATGTATATATGTGTTCTGGTCCACTGATTTCCCTGGCATTAAGTGCTAGAAGAGAAATTCCTGTGACAAAGATTGTAGACATTTTTACTTTGGGACCCAACAGCCAGCAGAATTAAAACATAAGCTAAGAAGACTTCATAGCTTTCTTTAGTTCTGGTCCCCTCAGTGTGGTGGGGAGGGGCCTGAAACTTGCTGCTAAACAATAGGGTGAGGGAAAGGTGATGTGATAATGTTGCTGCTATGACAGTGGCGACGTTTTGCTGTATGACAAAAGCAAGAAAAATTTTAGATACAGCTAAGATCTAATCAGCTGACTTTAAGTCAATCCAAAGGGAGATTATATCCAGTAAGTTAGACCTAGTCAGGAAAGTATTTTACACAGAGTTGAGAAATCAGAGCCCCTCTCTTGATAACCTTGGAAAAGCAAGCCACCAAGAGTCTGTAGGTGCAGGGCAGTGGGGTCTGCCATTAATCACTTCTTAGTGAAGGAGATTCTGAACCTCAGATGAGGACCGAGTCCTGGTGACAACTTCATTACAGTTTGTGGGATTCTGAGCCAAGAACCCAGAAAAGGCCTGGCCAGATGCCTGGCCCAGGAAAAGTTTGGAAAAATAAATGTGTGTTGCTTTAATAAGTTAAACTTATAGTGATTTGTTGTGTGGCAATAAAAAAGTAATAAAACATAAGCAAACTGTTTTTTGATAAATCATGTACCAATTTACACAGCCAATTAGTATAACAGCTACTATTTCTGTAACTCTTGCCAAGACAATTATCAACATTTAACATCTTTATTCATCTAATAGGTTAACATAATATTTATTTATGGTTCAACTGTAAGTATTCCATGTTTTTATTTTCTATTTTAAAACTATTTTGGTATATTGCGTAATCATGCGCCTTTCTTCTTTTGAACTTTTTCTTCTTGGTTTATGAGAACTCTTTATATAGGTGAGAGACAGAGAAGGGTGCAAATATGGAGATTGCTTTATGGGTTACAGATATTTTAAGCACATGTACTATGCAGACTTCCCACTTTTTTTTTTCCGTTGACTGGTGAATGTTGTTTATAGTATTTGGTGTTTTTTCATCCTAATGAGTTTCATGGATGCCACGGTGCTGGGGTGTATGTGAAATTGGTGGATAGTAAGCACAACAGTGAGAAATCAATGACTCTAGCCCAGATGAACTAAGGAGGAAGAAGCTTGAGTTATGTTAGGGATTATAGAGATGACATGGAGGGGACTGAGCCAACAGACACTTTAGAAAGAGAAGCAACAAACTTTGATATGCTTTGAACTGTCTTTATATTGGATGGGGCATAGAATGTAAAACTAAAGTAAGTAGACATAGGCTGGCTTGGACTAGTAGCTATTGTGTTCACTGAAGAAACCTCTATACCACTGAAGGCTCCAGACTACAAATTCCTGGCAACCAAGAAGTACGTATCTCTTATCATCAAAGCCCTGCCTTTATTTCAGTGGATGAATGAAGAAACCATTCCTGAAAGTTCAGTTCTCTTCCATCTAAGAAATAAAGCACTTCACTCGGAGTTGAAGTATCCTGGAATCCCCCTCACCACAAAGACAAACAGCAGGGCTGCTTGTTAAACAAGAATCCACATGGACAATATGGATTACTCTTCAAATAGTTGGGGAAGTCTTGTGTCTAGGCCAAGAGAGTGTGCAGTGGGAGGTGAAGAATTCTTCCTTCCAATGAGCAAATTCAAGTGAAGATGTTCAATATCACATTGCAATTTCTGATGAGAGGCAGCAAGGCAGTCTGCCCTGTTCCTAAGTCGTGGATGATTCCTTAAACCATTTGAAATGAGAACAACTGCCCAGAGTTTGCCATAGCATACATGGAGATCTGCTGCATCAGGAATTTAAGGGAGCTTCAAGTCTCCAGTTGGTGGCAATAAGAGGACAGATGCCAGGCTAAGAAAACTGAGGTCTGAAGGATGCCTCTCAGACACAGCAACTATTGATAGTATTGTGAGGCTTTCAAAACCTAACTCCTTGGTGCTGTGATTAAATGTGTGTGCTTCTCAGGGACAATTGTTCTGTTCCTATAAGGGGACACGACTATATCTGGACACACTTTTGATTGTTGGGCATCTAATAGATAAAGGCCATGGATTCTTCTACACATTCTGTAATGCACAAAGATAGTCCACAGTAGTTATCTGGAACCATGTGTCAGCAATAAGAATGCTGAGAAATCCTACTATAGTAAGAATCAGAGGGATGGTGTGAATTGATGTTATGCCTAAGTTAGAGCCCTGTGCTCAGCTGTTCCACCAGTTTCTGCGAATAGCTGGCCTCCCTGAACATATTCTCTTTTCCTTCAGTGTCTCATGGGTATCAGTCAGCCTTTGCGATACTGAAGACAGCAGTGAGCACTCAATGCCATGTTGTAGGCACACTTCTGCTCACCCACAGGGCTCTGGCTGCAAGCCAGCTTGCAGCTTGTCCTTAAGCTCTAGAGCATACTAAAGAGTGCTTCTTGCTTCTGGGTACCAAATGAAATAAAGTACCTCTGTTTGTGAAGGACAGCTGAGTGTTTCCTTTCAAATACCAAATGGAACACCTATGCACATTCACTCTGTTTATTTAGCAGGATTTCCCCATGTTGTACACAAGCCCGTCAATGACTGGCATCACCTTTGTTTCTGGGGATTCCATTCCTTTGGATCAGAGTGAAGCCCAATGCCTGCCAGATGGTGTCAGCTGTGGGAGGAGAAAGCAGTTTGAATTTGGAGATCCCAATGGTAGATTAAGATTTGGGGTGTTGTAGCTGGACCTGCACACTGCATAGGTGAGGATCAGAGCAGACTACTGAGGCGCTTAAGTCCAGCACTCTTCTAAAGAAATCCAGAGAGAAAGGTCAAACTGTACAAAGCGCTAAGCACCTTCTAAACCTCTGAAGCATAATATGCGTTATCTATATGTACTATAAGTGAAGGTACATTTGTTAAAGTGTTATTGTTTTTAAAAAATAGATTTGATGAACAAAGTTTTATTGTCTTTTCTATTTTTAAAATGAGTGTTGATAGTAAGAGTATTCTTTACTGTCCCAGAGCAAATCAAGAGAGCATTACAAAAAAGAAATATTGCCCCTAAATTGTCCCACATAATGAATCCCAATACCTGTGCTGTTTCCATGAGCCAATTTTACAGAAAGAGATGGTTTTTCTGTGTTGAGTTTGTTCTTAGGAAATGGTCTCAGTGGAACAGGATCTGGATTGATGGCAGCAAATGAGATTTGCATGGTGACAGCATCACCAACCAGCAATTCCATGGAGCCTTCTGAGTCCTCATCAGTCTTAATCCCCCCTGTCAGGAGCTGCCACCCTCTTCTTCATGTCTTTTGCTTCCCTTCCATAGTGCTTGCCTCCTGATGCTCCTGCTTGGGATGTTTGCATTTTTTTTTCTCTCCTATCTTGTTCCCTGAGACCTCACCTTCTGTTTCCCTCCTAGCCTCTCTGTTGTGGCAATGTTGCCCATCCCCAAAGCCTCCATCAGTGATTCTGCACATAATATATAAATCCCAGTATCCAGCCTCAACTACTCTCTGAGCTATAGCTGGCCAAGGAGATTAAAATATATTTAAAAATCTACATGAATTGCTCCCCAGTATTGTCTTTTTCAGAAAAGGAGCTGTTCCTCTGTGGTGAAATACACAAACAGATTCAGTGGTGCCTCAGTCCACAAACTCAATTCTTTTCTTGATTCTTATCACAAACCAAACTAAACATGAGTCAAATCACATTTCCCTGTGAGGCCAACATTGAACCTTACCACTGAATTTGGTGCAGTTCTCAACCCACTAGGTTTGTGACCAGAACTGTGGAAAGAAATGAATGTATGAACCAAAGTACCACTGTGTTTGATTTATCTTTCTCTTTTTTTGTTAGCAGAGAGTCTCAGGGTGAATTAAAAGGTGTGTTCTTCTTGCACTGCTGAGGAGGTTCCTGGGCCCTGTATGTGAACAGGCCTGCTATCTTTCTAATCAGACTGTCAGGGAGTCAAACTGTCACCTTTCTAGTGATCATTGTCTCTATTGATCTTAGTGTGATTCTGGGCAACAACTTCTCACTTCTGTTTGAAGGTTTATGGTTGTCGGTGAATGTACAAATTTTGAGGCTCTTAACTTCTACCAAGTCTTCTTTTAGCTGATTAGATCATCACTCTCCAGCTCTGCCCAAATGCCAATAACTGAGCTGTGTGACATCCTAGCTGTCAACTCAGAGTTTGATTCAGTATATGACATACTTATGGAGAAGACTACATAAGAAATGCATTAGAAATAGGCTGGTAATAAAAAAAAAAAGATAAAAGAAAGAAACAGGCTGGGATGGTGGGCATGGAAGGAGACTGTGGAAGTAACATACAAGCTGATGTCTGAATGATGAATACATGTGTTTTTCCTGGGATTTGGAAAATTTCAAGCTTGGAAGTGATTGGAGACCAGGTGACCTCCACAGGAAAGCCAAGAGCTTTTGGCATGAAGTAGCAACCACAGAGGATACTTTTGAGAACTTCTTTAGTGATTCTGAGAGTCCAGGACAATTTCTATGCTTCAGCTAAGACTTAAGCCATGCCATGAAGCAGAGGCCGAACCTCAGGTTTTGGACCTTACTTAGTCAAAATACTCCAGCGCTCTTCGATTTGAGGTGTTACTGGCTCAGTTGACCTCATAAGGTTTCAGTGGCTGTTATTGTTTGTTTTTCATACAAAAATTTCACCAAGCATTTCTATAGCACTGAAAATGAAAACAAAATTCCAGGTATTGGTGAATATCATGTTTATTCACAGAGATACAAAAATCCTTCTATTTTTATCCATTCCTTAGTTGATGGACATTTGGGTTGTTTTCGAGATTTAGCTATGACAAGATGTGCTGCGATGAACATGGGTACACATATATCACTGTGGTGTGATGATTTCAGTTCTTTTGGAAAAAGTACCTAGGAGAGGAATAGCTGACTTGAATGGGACCTCCAATCTTAGCTTTTTGAGAAATCTCCCTATTGATTTCCTTAATGGTTGTACCAACCTACACTCCTTGACCCTTCTGTCAGCTAAATGGAGAAACTCCTTTTGACCTTTGATTTAAAGTGGCCAAAACGGATGGCAGAGTGAGTGGAATTCATGAGGTAGAAATCACAAGGAAGTCTATCCTGAGGGCAGGCAGTACAGACTCAACCTTTAGAAGTTATAGGACATGAGTAAATTCCAGTGAGTCAATCCACAACATCAGAGTGAGTCCCCTTCTGCCTTTGAAGTATGACATATCTATAACCCTTTTTCTCTGTTTTGTTCTAAATATATTTGAGCCATTCAATGCCTTCTCAACCTTGCTGGGCTAAGGGAAGAGTGAAAAAAGAAGGCCCAGTTCTAACAGCTCCTCTCTCTCTGCAGGGAGCTACCTCCTGAGTAGCTGCCCAGTCTCCCCCAGTGAGCTCCTGGAACTTTAATTTTGTTCCCTATGTCTTTGGTAACACATTCTATTCATCTTTGTACTGGGGATAAAAGATGGGAAACAAAATTAGGAGGAAATGGCCTCTCCACTAGACAGGAGGATTTGATTAGAGATTGCTTATTAATCTGACTAGAGCCTGGGCTACGTGTTTGTCAGGATGGAATCACCAGTGAAGTGACTATGACAGTAATATCAGTGGTGACCAAAGACAACAAGTACAAAAGCCTGTTTGCATTTTATGCTAGTCGTTGACTTTTTTTGTACATTATTTTTATTTACATTCTTGGTCACTTTCTAAAGTCATTTTCACGATCTCTCATACTGATGAGAATATCGAGCTCTAGCAAGATGTAGGTTTTAATTTTCAGAGGAATGAGACTAAAGTAGGAGAACAGAGCAAAATGTATTAGAGCCATGTCACACATTAGCTGTTTTCCTGATTCTTGGGTTCACATTAGTGTCACTTCAGTGGCCTTGCAGACAGTCTCAATAACTGCAGCACCAATGTCTGAGTGTCAATATGGTGATATGGGTAAGGTTTTTCAAGGCACGAGAAGGGAGGGTACTGAGAAACAGTTGGTATCTTTGCTTCTCCTAACACATGGGGTATGCAGGTGTGCAAAATGCCTATATACCAGTTGATATAACTAGCAATTTGTTCAGTCATGATTAAGTCAGAGCTTTTCCCAGATTTCTGTAAACTGCCACCCTGGATATATCTTATGGAGCCTGTGCACTGTTTCTAGTGTCAAGATGGCTGAAGGATGCCCTAACACCATCGGATAGCTAAAGAACTGCTTAAGGCTAACACTGCCCTCGTGCTCTACTTTGTTAAAAGACTTTGTTGGGAAACTCAGCTCAGCATCCCCATCCCTTTTCTCTGTCTCTGTCTGTGTCTTTCTCTTTTGGCATTACATAATTTGTTTCCGATGTAGTATTCTTTGTGTTTCTTTGCTGTCTCTAGATTTTGAACAAAAAATAGAAAGCTTTTAAATGTGCTTGTGTTAAAGGAAGTTTCTTTTTTTCTCTCTATTGTCTTTTGTGATTTCTTTTTTTTTTTAATTTTTAAAAGTTTATTTTATTTTCTTAAACCTCATTTATTTGTTTGTGTTATGGCCAGCTCAGGCTTCCCTGGGGGGGTTGTCAGGGGGTGAGTGGCACAGCGTGTGGTGCCTGGTATTGAGCCGCGGTCCCTGCGGTGGCCTAAACTTCCTGACGCGCGCACTTTAGAGCACTGAGCTATCTCACCAGCCCTCTTTTGTGATTTCAAGAAATTGTTTTTACACTTAAAATATTGGTCTGCTTGGAGGTTATCTTGGTGCACAGTGTAAAGAATAATGAGAGAAATATTTCTTTGTGATGCCTCTTTAGTAAATACACTAATTCCTCCTGGCATTTAAGCCTATTCCTGGACTTTCTGGTTTTCCTCTGGTCAATTGGTTTGTTGATATACTAATTAATTACCAGAGTTTTAAATATTAAGGCCTTAGTAATTACAGTACTGTGTTTTTATAATATATTTTTTAAAAAACAGGTTTTCCAACAAGTTTTCTTGCTATTCTTGCTAAACTTCTTAGAATGAATTGGAAAAAAATCTGTCTTCTTTGTCTAATTGTTCCTTGCTAACTTTCAATATTCAGTTAGGACATTCTTTCTCTCAGGGAGCCTTCAATATGCTCCCTCCGTACTGGTTTATGCACTTTTGTCACCTTCTCAGATAGTGCAGGTTCAGTGGTTATTTCCACTGAGCTATGATCTCGGGGACAGAGATGGAATCTGCTTCATTTCCTACTTTTTAGCAGTTAACATAATGCCTAATTCGTAGTTGGTATCTGTTCCTATTCCATTATAAACTATCTGCAGCTTCATGGTAGCAGTGTTTTATTTTTTGTCATCTTTTTTATTAATTTTAATGAGCAAGAAATAGCAATGAGACAGTTTCACAACAGGTTAGTAGGATAGTTACAATAATACATTGCATATTGTTGTCTTCATAGTAGTTGTTCAGAGTACAAGATGCAGACATGATATCTTGTCTGAACACTATTAGTACAAATGATGAATGGTGGCTGGACTCAGCTAGATGGTTTCAGAACTGGAGGTCCTCGTTGGTTGCATCCGGCCATGGCTGGAGTTAGAGCCATCTCTGAGTCTTCTCACTCACAATTCTGGTGGCTAACATTGACAGTCACCTGAGGGCCTCATGTGGAGTTGCTTCCTGGAGCACCTGCCTTCATGTAGCCTGGGCTTCCTCACAGTAAAGTCTGAGAAGAGTTGTGTTACTTTTTGTGGTTTAGGTCCACATGTTTGCCATACTCCATTGGTTGAGGTAGTTACAAAGATTTATCTAGGATATAACCTCATCATCCTCTTGATGAAGAGTATGGTCATGGTCCTCCACAGAAAATATAATCCATAAATCCGAGCAGTGGATTATGAATTCTATATCTGTCTATGTATCTTTGTTTCACTGTTATAAAAGAGCTAAATACATATTTGTCAGTAAATTTGTGGAAGCACATTTCAGAATCACCCCAATGATGACACTTGGAGCCTCAGATGGACCCAACACTCAGAGTGAGTGTCCTTCTACTTCCTGCCTCCGGTTGGCGATGAGGACAAGTCACTGGGCTCCTGGGGAAGCTTTCCCCCTGCAGAGCAATTCCAGGAACTGCAGGGGTTTGTGTCCAGCTAGGTGAAAATACATGTTAAGTTCTTGGTCATAAAGTTCCTCACTTCTATTCAAGGTGGCAGGTTATTAGAGTTGGTTTTCCCCTCTCTACTTTCTGAAATAGGTGTCTTGAAGAAAAGAGGTGCAGGAGAAATGAAATATTAAATATTTCTGCTGAAATGGGAGTTTCTGTTCAAATGGATAGTGCTGTGTTTATGGCGGGCACACAAACTGAAGAATGGACCAAGAAATTTTCAAAGAGATTTTAAAAAATTACAAGACAAGTGCAGTTGAGACAGGTCATGGTGGTACATGTCTGTAATGCCGGCTCTTGAGGAGGCTGTAAATAGGCAGATCACTAT
>PVKN010008553.1:0-24976 GCA_004027915.1 Capromys pilorides | reverse complement strand
CATGAAGAGAGACAGCAGACATTACCCCCAGAGAAGTGGCTCAGGCTGGAACCTCTCCTGAATGTTTTCTGTGGGATACCTGGGCAGGTGGGGCTCCCAGGGGACCTCGATTGCTGCCTCTTCTTGCTTCTTCCAGGTCACAATCATTGGCTACACGCTGGGGATCCCTGATGTCATCATGGGCATCACCTTTCTGGCTGCTGGAACCAGTGTACCCGACTGCATGGCCAGCCTTATCGTGGCCAGACAAGGTGGGGCTGCTGGGCACAGAGAGGCAAGGGAATTGGGAGGGGCTGTTCTGTGGAGGGGAGGGGGTCCCTGCAATTAATAGGAGTAGAGATCACAATCAGAAGGAGGGACAGGGTACTTGTGACCTCAATGCCAAGAGAGTATAGGCTCCTTGAAGCTAGAGGGCCAGGGAAAGGGGCGGAAGTTTCTGCCTAAACAGAAGTCAGGGACGTCTTTCTGAGCAGCACCCTAGCCCTTCTGGCTGTGGTGGCACCTTCTTCCTATTGACAACACTAACAAACAGCAGTTGCCAGCCTTTACTGAGCAAAGCATTTTAGGTCATCTTATTACTATGAACAACTTTATGACAAAGGGGCAACTATTCTTTCATTTTATAGATAAAGAAACTGAGGCTTAAAGAGGTCAGACCCAACACCTAAGGTCTCCCCAGCTGCTACACCCCTCAAAGTGACAATTCCCCAAGGTCCATTTCAGCACAGGACAATCAGCCTCAGTAAGCTCAGTAAGACTCAGGTGCCCAGGGTGGCCTTGCCCCTCCAGTGCTGCTGTCCCTCCTATCAGGTCGAACTGACGCTAGGAGGCACTTTTAAAATGCTTCCTGGTGCATGTTTGCAGGACTTCCTGACCCTGTTCTTCAGGGAGCTGCTGTGCGAACACTGCATGTCTTCATTCTGTTCATGTCCCTTCCCTTCCACTCTTCATCCCCCAGAGGGATTTATTTTAACCAAACAGTGCACAGCTACCACACCCCATAGAATCCTCTAGAACTCCTCCTGAAACTCTTCCACCACATTGTCTTCCTGGTACTGATTATCCAGAAGGAATAAAGACCGTTGGAGCAGTCAGGAGTGGGGGCCACTTTCTAGATGCTTTCTAGAAGGACAGCTCCAAGTTGCCAGGACTCTGGGAACCATTTTTGGTCTTCTGGGTCCCCTGGATGACTCAGGAATGGTGCTTAGAGGGAGGATCCACAGCTCCATAGAATGTGGGTTCAGAGTTTGTGTGTCGGGGTTGATGTGTGACACAGTGATAACTACAGCTTGGGGACATCCTGTACTACCTTGCCTTGCCCTCCCACACTGCCTTGTTAGAGCTGCCTCTTGTCCTTACAGGGATGGGGGACATGGCTGTGTCCAACTCCATTGGCAGCAATGTGTTTGACATCCTGATCGGGCTGGGTCTCCCCTGGGTGCTACAGACACTGGCTGTGGACTACGGATCCTATGTAAGTGACATCGCCATAGCATGCCTTAAATCCAGAGCCACATGGACTAGTGTTAGCAGCCTTAGCCACTGGGACTTGGTCTTAGGACAAAGGATTGTGGAAATAGCAGTGCAGGGGAAAACACGTTCTTCTGCCAAGAAGTCAGGCTCCTAGGGACTTCAGATCCTCAGCGCAGGGCTGGGCAGATGTTTTGTGTCAAGGGTCAAGAAGTAAATATTCTAGGCCTGGGGGACCAGATGGCCTCTGTCACAGCTCAGAATAGGAAGTGTGGCTACTTTGAAACAGCTTTTGTTCTGGAAACTGAAATCTGAATTTTTATAATTTTCAATTTCACGATATCCTATGCTTCTTTTGAGTCTTTTTCAGCCATTTAAAAACATTCCAACTATTCTAACCATGAGCTATGCAAAATCAGCTTGTGAGCCAGATTTGGCCCCTGGGTCAGAATTTGCCAGCCCTGACTTTGGTATCTTTGTACTCACTTCGTTTTATTCCAAGTTAAGTGATGCATGTGAGGGAGAAGATGAAAAGATGATCATCCAGTTTGGGCACTGAAAAGGTGTTGTCGCTTGGGTGGTCACAGGATTCCAAGTAACCTTGCTAAGTCCTGCAGCCCCAATAAGGAGACCACTGTCAGGCAGGCCCTTAAGATTTGACTCACATCAGCCAAACTTAACAAGTGTTTGATACATAGGCTGGTCAGACACGAAAGTACCTGGCAGAACACATATTTATCTGGGAGCAATCTGTTCTCTGTATTCCTGGAGACAATTCCTGCATGGGAGGTATTTGGAGATTCCATGACCATCTTCAAGTTTAGCGATTCATAGGCTAGTTGCAGGAATTAATAGTGGGTTGTGTGTATGGCTGGGGTTCATTATAGCAGAGCATCTATGTTGAAAGCATCAGGAAATGGAAACGCAGCAGAAGCCCAGAGAGGCCAGGAGCAGGCATGTAACTGCTTCACTCCTGGGTCATGGGAGATGTACTTCCTCACTAGCAGTGAACCACAGGGACATGTGGGAGGTGTCTCCATCCAGGAAAGTCCCTTGGACCCCGAGGTTGCTACAGAGGGTGCTGGTCAGGCCAGCACGTCTGGGGTCAGTGAATCTCAGAGCCAAGCACAGCACCAGCCATACTTCACTGAGCTTCTGGGCATCTAGGCCACTAGTGCTGCATGTTCCATCACTGTGAGTGCAGGAGCCATCACCACTGCTCTGTGGCTCCACGAGCTACACATTTGGGGCTCTGCCAATGGGCCTGTTTCTGCCACCACACCCACAGGGTATGGGTACCCCTCTTCTATCCCACATGTTAGCCCACCGTGGCTCACACATGGACATCCTCCCTCCTGTGAACACATCCTGCCTGCTCTCCTCCCAACAGCAGCTCCGCCAGTGCTGGTGTTTAAACTCTCTCAGGGCTGGCTCGCCACTTCCTTAATAGATATGTCACCTTGATGTTCTTCAGCCAGTGTTAAATGAATCTCTTGGAAGCCTTCTACAACTACCTAGGATGAACCTTCACTTTTTATTCTTCTTTCTCTGACAGTAAAACTCGTGTGCTTTACAGGCAGTCACAGAATGCTCTAGACCTGCACCTGCGCAGTAGAACTTTCTGGTTTCCTGGGAAGGCACTGACTTGCTCTGTCTGATACAGCAGCCACCAGCCACTTGTAACTCACAAGCACACCTTATGTGGCTGCTGCAAATCAAGAACTGAATGCTCACATTTTATTTCATTTTAAATGACTATGTATCCACATGAGGTTGACCTGTTGAAACCAGTTCTAGAGGATGACGTAAAAACTATCAACAAACTAATCCACAGATAATTTTTGGCACCATTTCAACATATTTGTGTCTGTAGGTTGTTTTAAACAGCTGAGATTACATAGCTACATATTTGGTTTGTTGCCTTTTTTTACTATATCAAAAACATGTTTCTTAAAATCTTTATTTTCAACATTGGTCTAATGTTCCAGCATATCTATCTTTCAAATTTTATTTAACATGATATTGTTCATCTTGAACACTTATGCTGCTTTGAGATTCTTTTTTTTTTTTTTTCTGTTACAAGTAGCTATATCTCTGGCATCTTTGTTGATCAGTTCATGGGTTTTTGGCTATCTTTAAGACCTGCACATGTGGATCATTATGAGTATGATCTAGCAGTGAGATCCTGAACACCCTGTAGACTCTCCCCTAAGAATACAAAAAAAAAAAAAAAAGACCAGCATATGAATCTATGTCTACACTGTGAATTTCAACTGCTTTGGCCTCCTCTGCTGCAGACTAGAAGGCAATTGCTAAAAACAGACAATAAGAGGAAAAATAACTGTGGTCTAAGCAACCCAAAAAAGTCCAGTTCTGGATAACTGTGTTCAGCACGGAGACTATCCAGGGAGGGTGAAAAGCAGGCTCTGCAGATAAGAATACTACCTGTGTCCTGCTGACTCGTCCCATCAGGCAGCTCCATGTTACCAAAACTGAGTGCCAGAGTCAACTCACTTATCAGAGGAAAGAGTTGTTTTGCCTCAGCATTCTGGAGGGTTCAGGGCAAGTTCAGGGTCACATTGCTTTGAGGTTGTGCTTCCAATCAACGGTAGAGTGAATGCTCAGCTCATAAGCCAAGAACCAGAGAAAGAAAAGGGAGATGGCAGGGTTCCTGCTGCTCCTGGAAAGACACAGCCACAAGGGCCCAAGAGGGCCCACTGTTAAAGATTCTCAGCACCTCCCAGAAGTTCTACCCAGAGCACCGGGCTTTGGGCATCCATGGGCCTGGGGGAAGCTACCCACATGGCCACACTGCCATGGGGCCTCTCTTTTATTTTACTTTGATTATGGGGTACAGTCAATTTCAAAAACAAAAGCAGGACTCATTGCAAAAGTAAGCCAGATTCTCCTGCCAACTTCGATAACTTCTTGTCTGAACGTGGTTCCCAGAACTGAAATTTCAATGCAGTTAGCTGCACGGTCTTCACAAATGGCCTCCTAGCTGTCAAGCCTCTGCTCTTTCCAGCATTCTCCCTATACTCTCCAGAGGACAGAATATCAAGCATGTGCTCATATCAGTACTTCCAACAACTATGAAAACATGCCCTTTCTAGGTCAAACCATCTAGTGACAGGGTGACATCAGCAGACAGAAATTCAGGCCCCATGAGATGTTTGGCCTATGTTTGTATTCCATCTGACCATGACATAATTGGGTCACTCTGATCATTTTGCTAGAGTTATACAACTCTAGCATGGATGAATGGGTGGATGGATGGATGGATGGATGGATGGATGGATGGATGGATGGATCATGGGTGGATGCATAGAAAAGTTTAAACATGATGCATAAAACATAAGGGTGGCTTAGTATGCTGAGCTGCAAAAGGCTCAAATCAACAGCTTCCAACATTGCCAGTTTCGCCAGTAACACACTGCAATTATGGAGCTCTCCTTTATCCTTCATACAGAGGGGGAACACAGGAGACTCTGCTGTGCTGTGATGGGCACCATGATACACATGCAGGTTGTCTCAGGGGAGATCATGTGTGGGAGTTGTACACAAAGTGTATTATGTTGTATTTGCATCTACATTCTGCAATTTCTGTCACCAATGCAAGAGAGAGCTTCACTCTGTTGTAGAGAGACAAGCATCCACGGTAGACCTCTTTTGATAGCAAGTACTCTCAGTAGTTCATGACTCCTGTGGAACTTGAGATTCACTGTGTATTCAGAAGGAGGTGAGAATCTGGCTCCTTCTTCCACATGTGGACACGCAGCTATTCCCATGCCTCCTGTTGAAAGAGATTTACTTTGAACCTAGAACTTCAAAAAAAAAGCCTTTGAGTAGTTTATTTTGGGGACTAATACCCACAACTTAGGAACCACTGCAAACCACATTGGCATTCTCACTAAAATTATCTATTCCAAATCCTGTATTTCATAGGTAGTGGGCACTTTGGCTATTGTGAAGCTTGCAGCCTGAGTCAGGGCTGGATGTAAATGAGGAGAAACAGTGACCAAGCAGTGGGTAAGCTGAGTCTGGTGAGAGTCATAAAGACAGCCCTGGCCCCTGAGAGCTGCGAGAAGGCCATTTTTACTTAGTTCCATATTCTGCCTGGCAAATGGCTCCCTGCAGCAGACAACTTCACAGCGGGTGACAAAGGTGCCTCCTGGGGTCACTGTCCTATGATTCTCAAGGCCATCCCCTCAGTGTCAGCTGAGATCTTACCTGTGACTGCCCAAGCCTAAGTCAGATGTCGCTCCTGTGCTGCCCAGCAGTTCCCATCCAAGTGGTTGCCTTTCCCCTGGGAGAGTGGCAGCCAATCTCATTCATTTACTGTTTCTGCTGGGCATGGCACAGTGCCCAACAGGTGCTTGTTGGATGGATGGGCGGATGGATGGATGGATGGATGGATGGATGGATGGATGGATGGATGGATGAATGGATCATGGGTTGATGGATGGATAGAAAAGCTTAAACATGATGCATAAAACACAAGGGTGGCTTAGTATGCTGAGCTGTAAAAGGCTCAAATCAACAGCTTCCAACATTGCTGATTTCACCAGTAGCACACTGTAATTATGGAACATTTGACTATATATACAACTATCTTCTCTTAGATCAAAGAGAAGAAATCTATTGTATCAATAACAGAGAATTTATCATGTCTACATCCTGTGCCCTGTATAACTATGAGGACAACATTATACACTGTATCAATTATTGTGAATGTACTACTAATGTGTTTTGAACCTGTCACATTGTAATTTCTTATTAAAAGTAATTAAGAAACAAAAAATAATTTAAAAAGGATAGCTGGATGAGTGCACGCATGTGTGCGTGTGTGCATGTGTGCATCAATGGATGCATGGATGCATGGATGGATGGGAAAGGGATCAACTAGTCTAAGGTAACTTTCCCTTTAGTATCTCCTCTTCTGGGAGGCAGACACATAAGCAGAGAAGAAGGAAAGAATGAGCAGGCCTGAGAAAGAAGCAGGAGCCAAACCCAACAGCAATGGCTGTAGCGATGATTCACAGAGCACTGCCATTCTCCAGGCCCTCACAGACGCTGTGTGTACCTGTCTTATCTCACTGACCCAGCAGCATAATAAAGGAAGGACTGCATCTGCAGCCCAGGCTTATGTGCAACTACGTTGTGCCAAGAGCGTGGTAGAACAAGAATAGGGATGTGGATCAGAGGCTCCTTGTGAGGGCACAGTGAGCATTGGGCAAGCAGAGGGCCACTTTGGAAGGCAAAGCTGGCATGATGTGGTACAGTGCAAGAGCTGGTGTCACTCTGAAGCCAAGGAGCAGGAAGTGACTGCACGCTGGACTGTGAATGACAAGAGAGGGCCAGGCCTAGGACAGCTGTGCATGTGCAGAGGGTGGGATCATCAGGAAGAGGGGCTACAGGTGCAGAGACACTGGGGCAGCCTCAGGTGGTGGGCAAGTGGGATGGAGCCAGGGGGCACCCAGTCCCCCGGGCTGGGCCGGGTCCACACACGTTACTGTCCAGTGCTACACTCTTCCCAAGCCAGGGAGCCAGTACCCGTAGAGGTTAGATCACAGCCACAGGCAAAGGAATACAGTGTGTTCCTTGTCTCTGCAAAGCACTGAGGCTTAGGGGAGACAGGAGGGGCTGTTACTAGGCCTGGGATGGGCACAGGAGCACGAGGCAGCCTCGGGGATGGAAGGAGATGGCACACGTCCCTAAGTGTGTCCCTGCTCCAGATGAGACCAAATCTGCTTATTAAAGCTAAGATGACCTCATCAACTTCCCACACAGAAGGCACTGGAAGAGGAGAGAACTCCTCATCCCCAGATTCCCATTCTGAAAGTACCACAGATGCTGCGGGGGCTACAGTCCTCCCTAGTCTGGGCCGTCATGAGTGACCATGCCACTGGGAGCTCCTGGTTGAGAGTCAGATGGGTAGGTCTGGGTCCTTTCATGAGGAGCACCCTATGCTCTGACCCTGGGCTCTCCCTGCCTTTCGCTGGGTGCCAGTGAGTCTGAGTGGCCACTTCCCCAAGCTCTGTGCTGGAGGACATCGCTGCATAGCTGCATCCCGAGACGTAGAAATCATTTGGTAAAAAGAGCCCAGTTACAGAAGAACAGACTCGGGGCTCATTAGTTGCAAGCATTCAGTCAGCCCTGCTCCCCACCCCGCTGTTCCCAGTGGGGGGGGGGACTCTGTTTCTGAGTGACACTCGGGGGCCTTCTCCCACGCAGCACAGTGCTGACCCCTGGCACATCTCTGCAGCTCTGGCATCAGAACCATATGCCCCGCGTGGGCTTAATGGCTTCTCTCCACCTCTCCAGGGACCTGCTGGCAGCTCTGAAGCAATTTTCCATCTTGTCCAGATAGGATTTCCAAGTCATAATTATGGGATAATTACCACCCAGGCAGCTGTCTCCTATCTGACATTAGGTTCAAGCATTTGGCGGTGAGGGATGCTAAAGGCCCTTTTATAGATTTTGACATTTCTTAGCACTATGTGGCTGGCTCAGGAGATAAACAGTTACCTAAGTGCCTGAAATAAGATATATATATTTCTAAAAGTCAAAGTTGAGGAAAATGAGCACTTGTTGTCCCAGCATGATGAATATTTGTCCATGAGATGTAACAGAAGGAGGGTCACCATGCAGGCTGAAAGAAGCCAGCTCAGACCTTGTATGGCTGAGTTGGGGCTTCAAATGTAAAATAAACCCAGGAAGCAATGGAGATAAGAAAACGAGGGCATCTGTCTTCTCCTCCTTCTGAGTGAGCTGAAGTCCAGCTCACTTCAGAATCTGTAGAGGCAGCCAGGAATGCTCTCACCCCACACCTTCTGCACAGCTTCTTCTTTAGATCGAACATTCACTGGACACCTACTGTTTGCTAAGATGTCCTTCTAAGCCCGGCAGCCCATCCTGTGTTGTTAGGATGGCACTTAAAGAAGGCCCAGTGATGAGCAATCCCAGAGGGCAAAGCACATCTGTCCATGGGCAAACTGTGTGGGGGATGTGGCAGTGTGTGGCAGGAACGGATGCCCTGGAACCCTGGAGAGAAAGAGACTTATCCTGGGAATCTGAGATGACTAGGGCACACCGGCAGAAAGCACTAAGGGGACTTTTATCAAGAGGAGGAATAGCTGGTGAGAGACCAAAGTGACAGGAGTTGGTGATCAAGGGATCCAGGGCTGCTCTGTGGCTGGGGCAGGGGTGGGGAGAGACAGAGTAAAAGAATGGGTGGGAAGCACAAAACCAGCTAGAAAGGCCACATAATGAAGGGCACTGCAGGCCACAGACACAGAATGAAGGGCATCCAGGGAAGAAAGATTCTGACCCTTCATGGGGAAAGAGTGGGGACCAGACAAGACTCATGGCAGCAAGAACAGGTAGGAGGTGCTTACCTGAGAGAGAAATAAAATGACTTGGGTTTGGACAGTGAAATTGGTTAGCTGCTGCTACTATAATGCTGTGTAGCAAAAGTTCCCAAAGTGAAAACAACATACATTCACTCACGTGAGTTCCTCCCTCTGCATCTGTAGGGTGACAAATGTGTGACTTATCTAGGGTTGGTTCCAAGCCTTCAGGTGAGCCTGGTTGAAGGGTCTCATCTTTGGACCAGTGGCTTCCTGAGACATCCTCTTTCCGAGGAAAGACAGGAGTATGAAGGGCCACATTCCTTCTGCAAACCCAGCCCCAGTTTCTGTGTGATGAACTTTCTGATCTCCAGTTATCTAAAATTTACCACGGGGTCCCACCCAACATGAGGGGGTAGGAAGATACTTCTGCCCACTGCAAGGTGACGAAGTATGTGGAGGTAGCGCCTTGCCCAGAGGACGAGGGGGGCACAGCGTCTCTGTGTACCAATAGTCACAGGAAAGCCAGAGGACAATGGAATTGAAGCAAAGAGGCTGCAGAAAAAGGTAGAGCAGGACCTGGTGGGGGACTCAGCCTCAGCCCTAGCCGTCTGGTAACCAGGAAGTGAGTCTGGAAAGACAAAGACCTGGCATTGCAGGCACGTGCTAGCCGTCATAGAAACAGGATTTGAGTAGGAAAGGCACTGAGAACTGGAGCAAGGTAATTCACCCTCAGTTGCACAGTTATACTGGACACTTCAGAAATGCATTAGAAAGCAAGAGTGAAAGTCGGAAAACTAAAGATAAGAGACCCTGGTGGGGGTGGTATGAGTGGAAATAAAATGAGATTTGTTTAGAAAAGAATCAACATAATTTCCTGATGGAAGGGATAAGACAAAAGAGAAATTAGAGGTAACTTCTGGTTCTTGCTGGACCAACTATAAGTATTGTGACCATAAGTGGAGGGGACTGATGAGACTGAAGCCTATTCAAGAAGAAAGAGCTGAGGTCTCGTTTAATTGAGAGGAAGTTTGATGTGCTTGAAGCTCTCTGGGTGGAGCCATCACAGAGGCAGAGAAATGGGTGGGAGGGAGGCTCTGGGAAGAGGTCTCTCTGCAGGGGTGAACCTGGGTCAGCTGCGCTGAATTGGTTTTTAAAGGGCAAAAGTCACAAAGGAAGTAAATGGATGTGGTAGTTGATACATTGTGTCAACTTGAGGAAGCTTGGCTGGATGGGCTCAGCAGGTTCTGGGCTGTGGGGGCCCTATCCTGCAGGATGTGGAGGGCCTGCCCTGGGATGTGACAGGCCACTCAAGAGTGACTCAGCACAAAAAGTGTATAAAAAGAGTTGAGGAAGACTTTGTGTGATCAGCCCAGCCTGGCTCTGCCCTGGCTGCTTCCTGCCTGGCCTAGCCCTGCTGCACTTCCTTGGAGAAGTCCTCGTCTTTGGAGGAGCTGGATCTTTGCAGCCACATCACTTTGGAGGAGCTCTGTGTGGGCACAGAATTTGGAAGAGAGAGGCTTGATGGATGCCACAGCTGTTGCTCCTCCTCTGCTCTTCATTGTTTTCTGCTGCCTTGGAGCCAGCAGAGTATGAACTGAAACCTCCACAAACTGTGAGCTAAATAAACTTTTCCTTCCTTCGTTTTGAGTAAAAAGTAACTTAGACAATGGGAATGGGGAGAGAACTCAGAACCACAAACCAATGCTGGGTGGGAAAGCCACCTAACCAAGCAGAAAGGGGGAAATTGGAAGAAAATGAATCCTGGGCTAGAGGAGTGCGTCAGCTCTCCCCAACAAGCTTCTCAGACACAACCTCCTCCAGGAAGCTGACCCCTGCCAGATGGAGGCACCTGTGTGTCCCTGGCTCTCCTCCAGGGGCCAGGGCTGCATCTCACTGAACACCCAGTAGAGGCCTACAGGATTAATCCATGAAGCAGGCTGCACCCAGTGGCTCTCATGTCACCATTGCTCCCCTTGGGGGCATGCGTCCTGAGTCAAGCTTCCGGTACCTGGGGCCTGAGTGCCCCCACCAGAAGCAGCCTTCCCTTCCTGGAAATCCCAGGCGCAGCCCTGGAGAACCAGGGGCTGGGAAGTTCCTACAGGCTGCAGAGAAGCAACTGTGGGCAGCCCTGGCTGAGGTCCCTGCATGAACACCGTGTTGGTTTGCAGTATAGACAGAATGCTGCTTCCCGCCAGTCTGCACACTGTTCCCTCAAGACCTGAGGAGGCCAACTGGGGGTAGTTTGGTGGCATCGTAACATTAGCCTCTCAGAGTTGCTCTAGCAGAGCAGCAGTGACATGAGCTGCCCCTTAAGCCTAGAACCCTGGATTTCAGCCTCTGGGTTAGGACAACTAGGTGATGTTTTAGGGGAGGCAGGATCATGACAGATCCCGCATGGCAGGACTGACCTGAAAAATTGACTGCGTCTCCCTGTTCACCATATAGGTTTTCAGAAGCTCCTCAGTCCTGAGACAGGGCCTTGAGGGAGGAGGGTGGCAGAGCAGGACAGTACAGGGTGACCACAGAACATCAGGCAGGACAGGCACAGCCAATGGCAGCCACATGAATAGGCTATCACCATGGTTGGCCTCCCTGGGAGCCTCTGGGAAGAGGACACAGCCTCATCTCTGAGTGGCCTTCTCTGAACAGCCATGGGGACAGGGATGTTTCTTTACTCCTGAGTCACCATGAGAAGCAGCTTCCAGGGCTGACAGTGTGTCACTTCCACGTTCCAGGAAAAAGCTTGCTGGCCGCTGAGAGCACTTGGTGATGTTAGGGTTGTGGGTGTGGGTAAGGCAGTGGTTTGAGTGTGTTGTACCATGGAAACTCGACCCCTTGGCATGTTAATGGCATTTGGCAGAGGGGAGGTGTTAAGACTGAATGTGGACACAGGGTCGACTCCACAGTGGGACCAGGGGCTTCAGCAGTAAAGGAAGCAAGACTTGAGTGATCATAATGCCCTGCATCAGGTCAGGGTCCACCAAAAGCCTCTCCACATGCCAATAGCACCCAGCTGGGCTGGGATCTAGAGTCCCTGGCATCCAGAACCACAAGACAACTTCTATTCTCTGCACATTACCTGGTCTCAGGTACTCTGTCACAGCAATTGAAAGTGAATAATACAGATGGAAGGGTGGGAAACCAGTGACACCTGCTACCATGGCCACTGTGGCTCTTACAGTTCATTCAGGCCTTTTACAAAAATGATAGGCTGGAAAAGCACAGCTGTGGCTTCCAAGAGTTGGAAGATGAAGAAAGAGGAAGATCCTTGTGCCTGGCAGGGAGACTCAGAGTTGGAGCTAGGGGGGAGGTACTGGCTTCATTCTTGCAGCATTCTGGTCAGCATTCTTGCAGCATGCAGTAAGTGCTTTACCTCTCTGAGCCTCACTTGCCTCCTCTCCCAATGGAGAGCAAAACATGTAGTGCTTGGGGGAAGGACAGGATGGAGGGCCATCAGCTGTGGGGAAGTGGCTGCTCACTTTCTCACCCCTTTGCATGGTCCAGGGGAAGTGTCCTGCTCAGTGACGTTACCCTGTGGAAGCCAAAGTTAGGAAAACCCCTTGGGAAACCATGCCCAAATCACCGGAGTACAGAAAGGAAATATGGTATGCAGCATGCATTCCGGATTGTACACACATTAGCAAAAACCCAGGGGCTTCTTAGTTTTCCCACAGAATGTGTTGATTGGGTGGAGCCGACCTCAGGCTGTGGAGAAGGCAAGGGAATCAGGATGCTGTAAGCTGGGGATGCTGGGCTGCAGGCAGGCTTGGGACAGTGCATGGAATGCTGTGTAGACCAAGGCATGGTGAGGTCTCTGCATACTAAAAGTGCACACCCCTTGTGGGCTCCACTCCTGTTGACTTTGGAAGCAGCCAGTCTGTGTCTTCTGCAGCCACTGCCAAGAGGGAATTGTGAGATCAAACCACATGTTCTGGAAGTGAAAATAGAAGCAGCATGCAACAGCAGGACTGGAAAACCCCGGGGAGCACCCCACAGGCTCAGCTCTGTGTTGCCATAAAGGGTTTCCATGTCTGCGCCTCTGAACCTCGTGTATTAGGGCAGGGAGTGGGGAGAGACTGCAGCTGCACGGTGCACAGGTTTCTTCCTGAGATGATCTGAGTGGAAAAGTGTTCTGTAGCCACCAGAGAGAATTCTGTGGAAATGTTCCCTACTTCCACTGAAGCATAGTTACCTGGATGCACCCATTTTTAGGGATATGTATGTTTTGCTGTGTGCTGGTCATTCCTTAAAAGAAATGGTGACCTCTTACAGAGACCAGCCCTGTCCAATCCTTCCCATGGTCGGTCTTACCATGGAAACCTCCACTCTCACCTGAGGCCGCCCAAGCTCACTGGCACCTACCACTCACACACATGAGCCCACACAGCTGTGCACTCAGGGTTTGTAGAGGGTGCCCACCTAAAATGTGTGAACCAGGGGACAAGGTGCTGGGATGACCAAACTGTGGTCCAGGGTATCTGCACTCAGGGTGTTTGTGCCTGGGCACAGGCAGGAGAGCAGCCTCTTAGGAAGGTGGTGAACTTGAACTTGGGGTAGGATGGGCAGGGCACAGGAGAGGAGGAGGGGAATATGCTGCCTGACTGGACTAAAGGTCCCAAGTGAGGACAGGATTATGCCAAATGGAGTGAATTTGTCCCATCTGGAAAGGTTGTAAAGGCTCAACACAGGGAGGAACTCTCAGGTATAGGACAGTGACTGCATTCTCAGTGGAGCCTGGGCTCACCTTTCTTATCTCTCTCAAATAGTATCCCATTGGCAAGAAGGCACCACCATACACCACTTTTCATTTTGGTTTTGGACTATAAAAGCAGTTCATGAACTATGAAATACACTCTACTGGCCCCAGACTGCAGGCAGCTCACATGTCCATCAACAGGAAAATTAAGCAAACTATGGTTTATTTATACCGTTACTTTATACAGTGAACGATCAATGACTCAATGAAAGCCATGAAGAAATCTTAGCAAACTGTGCTGGATAAAGGAATGGTCACACCAAAGGGCACACATGGTAGGACTCTGAGGAGACACAGCAACTCAAGCAAGAGGAACCAGGCACTTGGCAGGACCAGTGGGTGGAGAGAGCACTGAGGGTGAGAGGTTTGTGGACCATGGAGGAGTTTGGGCTATGTGGATGCCCGTGTCTGTCAGGACCCATGGGACAGTGCAGTGATGATTTATGAATTTCACCATATGACCTTTGCATCTAAAAGTAAAAGATGTGAACTATAATGGAATTCTGTTTAAGGAGATTTGGGCAGGCATGTTGAGAGGTGGAGGATATTTTATGCATGGTCATTAATCTTTCCTATGCATCAGAATCACTTGGAGGGCTGTTGAACATGGAAGGCTGGGCCCTCACCCCAGAATCCCTGACTCAGGGATCTAGGAGGGACTGGAATCAGGCACCCCTCACAAGTTTCCAGGAGACATGCTGCCCCTGTGCAGACCCTCCCTTTCTGGTCCACTGCTCTCAGGTACTCCTTCTATTTCAGGGCAGCCCCATGACCTTGGTCAAGGGCAGAAGCAGTATCCTTTCTACAATGTGGGAGAAACTCTGTGATCTTTATTGGCCAAATCAAACTCTCGATGTTATGCCTGCTGTCACCCAAGATTATAGGCAGTAATCACTGTAACTCTTTAAATGCAATCCAAATTAATTAAAAAAAATAACCAAGATTAAACATCTTGTGCTTTCTTTCAACCACCATGTGTGTGTGTGCTGGCCACCATATTGGAGAGTACAGATAGAGTACATTTCCATTACTGCTGAAAGCTCTATTGAATAATATTGTCTGTAAGATTCCAAAAATTGTATCACTTCAAATACACTTTCCCCAGTATCCTTCTACTAATGCATGAAAGGGAATTGCCTCTTCTGTGCTTGCTCACATAGCATCTCCTTCATCTGTCCCAGCAAGGTAGGAAAAGACCACAGATATTGTAATGCAAAAATAGAAAAAGTTCATTACACACCCATGTGATGAAATTTGCCCTAGCAGCAGTATGAGTTTGAGAAAGCAGAGGCTCTGTAAGTCAGGTTGACAGGGGCGTTGTGTGGTCAGCAAGGATCCCTCAAGACATGCTGGAGAATCTGAGCAGTCCTGGGGCAGGAGTCAAGCTGGAGCATGGCTGATTGTCAAAGGTAAGGACTGGACCAGGCTGAGCGTGGACAAGACAAGGACAAACCTGTTTCTCAAGTATGCTTCCGAAGTTTCCTGCCCGTGCTGTGGTTTACTCTTTGCTCCTAGAGATGACAGTTGCGTGCATGTCCTGTGCTAAGCATTTGTCTTTTGGGAACATCTAACTGTCGGACTCTTTCTTACAGATTCGACTGAATAGCAGGGGACTCATCTACTCTGTGGGACTGCTCCTGGCCTCTGTCTTTGTCACGGTGGGTCTGCAGCATTGCTTCCATTCTTGAGTTCACCCATTCTTCCCCTCCCCAGGCTCTTTGTGACCAGATAAGCTTGCCCTTTGGTGGATGGGGACAGTAGTCCTCTAGATGCTTCGCTTCCTGGGAGAATGCCTCCCCTCTTTCTTCAGGCAGCCAGCCTGAATCTCACAACTAACACCACATCTCATGTCAAGCCCAAAACATTTTCTCAAACAAAGGAGAAGTTCCCTTATTTCAAAATTAATCCTCAAGGGTAGATTCCAATTAATTGATTGTTTCAGGTTATAAAACACCTCTATAACACCATGGCTATGAACAATACTCAGAGGCTAGGAATATATTTTATTTACCATGCACTTTTCATATCATTCTGCTGTCCTGGCCATTTCTCCTCATGTATCATTTTATATTCAAAATCCTACTGATGAGCTTGGGGGGAAAACTCACACCAATACAGGGACTGACCGCAGGAAGTATTCACTCATTCACACATCTGTAAGTATTGACATGCAATGTGCTTTTCTCCTTGGTGTCTCCGGGAATTACTCAATGAGTTTCACCAGTTTTGTGTTGCTACTGTACACACACTGGAGTATGGGAATTCAAGAGGGCCATCGGGAAGTAAGAGAGGTGGCATAGGCTGGAAGTTGGTGTCAAGAGTTTAGGAGCCCAAATACTCCTGCCACAAAGGTGCAGGTTTATGCACTGTATTCTTTAATAGCTTGGGCAATTCCTGGGGTCTGGTGGGAGGTGCAGTCCCAACACTTTTAATAACCACGTATTTTGCCTAAATGCTTCGCTCATTTGCTTTCCCTCTGGAAAGAGAGTGAATGTTCTTCAAGATCCTAGGCAGCCATTCCTTGCCCTGGCACCCTCTGAGTCCCTCTGTGTCTGCAGGTGTTCGGTGTTCACCTGAACAAGTGGCAGCTAGACAAGAAGCTGGGCTGCGGGTGCCTCTTCCTGTATGGTGTGTTCCTCTGCTTCTCCATCATGACGGAGTTCAATGTGTTCACCTTCGTGAACTTGCCCATGTGTGGGGACCACTGACTGCGGCCACCACAGAGGCCCACTGGGCTCCTTCCTTCCGTGCAATATGAGACTGGCCGCACCCCGAGTTGTGCCGGCCTTGGGGCTGCAGCGCTATCTCTTCTGTGCTGTCCATAAGCCTCCGCTCCAGCCCTGGTGGCTCTGGTGTTCTGCCATGTTCCCAGCTCCCTGCCTCCTGGTCCTACCTCCCGATGCCCCTTCCTGTGAAGACATCCAACACCCATGTGAATTTCCAAGCTCCCTTTCTGAACGGTGACTGAGATTCTAGAACAAAACTGGCTGCTAACTGGCCTGAGCCAGGCACAACTTACTATGGTCCCTCCTCCTTTTTTAAGTTATTTGATGGAAGACTACCCTAATTTATGACCTGAGACTGTGGAAGAACTAGAGAGGAGAGGATCCACAATGACAGGGAGTGTTAGGGATGGCACGGCTTGGCACAATTCCTAGGTTGCTGGGCTTAGGGGTTGTTTTGTTTTTTGGGGGGGGCTTCCCCTTCTATCCCTTTTCTTCCAGAGGTAGAAGACTTCCCTTGTGCCATCTCTCCCTGGGCTCTGGATTAATAACACAGGTGGTCTGCGTGTCCTCGGGGGTGACCCCCAGCCTGCCCAAGTTGCATGGATTGGTGGTTCGTCCAGGACTGCTAGGCTGGCTTAAGCCATTGAGAACTTATGCCTGACATTTTCTGCCCTAGGACACCTGGCTACTGGCCCAGGTGTTCCCTAGGGGGTGCAGGGTGTTGGAGGAAGAAAGCCCTTCCCACATCTTCCCTCCCTGCATCTCCTCCTTATAGAGTCTTTCTAGTTTTTCAAGCAATAGTTCTAGCCAGCCCGAGGCCTTTGACCCAGAGCCCTGGGGAGACTGTCCACCCAAAAGGCACCAGGTGGCACCCACAGAAGCTTCTCCTACTCCTGAGACCTTGAGATGTGCTCTTCTTGCTTGGTATTTGGGGTGACAGGGAGTGATCCCGAGGCCTCCACTGCTATCCATGCGGGAGTTACAGACACTGGTTTCTTGGAAGATGGAGAGAAGCGCATTTTTGCACAGACCTCGTCAATTGAGTCCCAGTTTGCCACTTGGTATCGAGTACACTGGACCCTGACAGCTGGCTCTTGGGTGGACTCCTGCCCTGTGACACCACCACACCATGCTGGCCCTGCTTCACCCTGCACTTCAGAGGGCTGGCAGGAGAAGCGGCCCCCAGGAAACCACAGAATGTGTTCAGCGCGGACTCACTCTAGGGCATCGTTTGTTGCGAGGGTTTTTGCCAACCACTCTTCAATGGCCCTGCTCTCTTTTGTATGATGCCAAGTCATTACACGGACTAATTCCACCGAGCTGAGGCCCACCCAGGCTTGTTACACTTGTATTTATTGAAACTGTGGATTCTTGCCCGTGCTGTCCCTTGCATTTACTTTAAGCACTGATCACATAGCCCATTCATTCGGTATGGTTTTCCCAGCCCCTTGTACACATTCTGGTATGAATTATAAGAATAACCTGCTACCAATGGGGTGAATGTTTCTGTCTGGGGTGCAGATGGAGGGCAGCATCAGCCAAGGGCATGCCCACCTAGCCAGGGAGCAGGGAGAGGGGCCCACCCACCTGGGCTCCCGGAGCTGAGACACACTTACTGATTCTGTTGCACATTTTGCACTGGTTTATGGCGATTGTTTTCTTGGATGGATAGTGTAAAATAAACTTCTCTGTTCTGTATCCCTCCCTGGAGTAGAGTGTGTTACTTCTTCCCCTGGAAAGGGGTCCATTTTCCAGCAAGGAAGGGAAAAAAAGGTCGCTGAGCAGCCAGGGATTTGTGCTACTAATCTTTTGGGGGTGATTCACCAAGGAGGCTGGTGTCTGCCTGATGGACCATAAGAATAAGGTGGAGAGTCACGAGTCCTCTCCAGACCTAGAAGGGGCTTGGAGCCTGTGGCCCTGGTGAAGTAAAGAATACCTGTGACCTTATCAGCAATCCCTTCTTCCAGAGGGATGCATGAGAGGAAGGACATCAGAAGCTCCTGCTGTTGTTATTCAGCAGTGGCCAAGTTCTCCACCCCATCTAATTTCATACTTTTTAAGTCATGACCATAAGGACAACACCCCCCTCCACCCCCAGCCAATTCCCACAAAGAGGCAGATGCACCCAAGTGTGCTAAGCAAAATTCCAATCCTGTGGAACGCACCTATGTCTACAATTAGCAAATAAGCTATGTTTCCTCCTGAAATGCAACACAATTTATTGTAAGGAAAAGTAATAGCTACCGTAAGAAATAAAAAAGGAGACAGACAGACAGACAGACAGACAGACAGACAGACAGACAGAGACTTTCAGCAAGACCAGGCTTTATGAAAACAAAGACCTGAGGTGGTCTCCACTCTAAGCGCCACACGGTGGCTGTCTCACAGAGCAAGGGGCTGGTGAAGGGCAGCAGGGAGACAGGAGGCTGAATCTCACTGTTCTCCTGTTCCAGGACCAGGCCATGTGTCTCAGTCCGTGGCCATGGGTCTGTTTCCTGTTTGTGCAGGAATGTTTACTGTTCTGCCGCTGAGGGACCCTGGCCTAGAATGGTCTGTCCTGTATACAGGAACGAGGTCAGGCCAATTAATGAGGGGTACTGACACTGTTACAAAGCTGTCAGAATGTGAGGAAGGGTCAGACCTCAAGGGAAGGTATCTGTCAGGCTTTGCTGCTGCTGATTCACGGCATCTAGTTTAGATAACTGCTTAAAAATGTATATTCCTGGGTGTAGGGAAATAGGAAGTACTTGGCTTTGCTCTAAGTGTTTATGTCTTCAGATGTTTTACTACTGTGTTTGTATATTCCACAGATAAACCTTGGACACAATTATTTTCATTATGCTGGTTGCTGCTCACAAAACAGTAGGTCCTTTTATATGAAATAGACGAGGTTTAATTAGTCTTACTTAATCTTAGCCAAAGACTTTAGATCATAGGCTTGATTTAACACACACACACACACACACACACACACACACACACACACACACACATTTTCTGTGAGATCTTCAAAAATGCAGTTCAGGGCTGGTAAGATAGCTCAGCAGACTTAGCAACTGCTTAGCAAAGCACATGCACTGGGGTTCAACCCCTGACAACACGTGCTGGGCACACTGAGCCAACCACCAAGACCTGGTATGGTGGAGCACACCTATAATCCCAGTGCTGAGGAGGCTGAAAGCAGGAGGATCACTATGAGTCCAAGCAGTGTAGTGAGACCTTGTACCAAATACATTTAAAAAAAAAAAAAAGAGGAAGAAAAAGCCCTGCAGTTCAGTTCTCAATTTCTCAAAGTAAAAATCCTAGAATTAGCTAATTTCCCTGTTTCCTCTGTCAGGACTGCCAGCTAGGAACTATGAGAATGAAGATGCAGTGTATTTCCGTCCAGGTAGTGGCCATGCATGGTTAGGCCTTGAGTAGCTGATTAAGAATGTGGTTTTTGCTAGTGAACCCCAAAAACACAATTGCCAGGGTCACTGTTTTCACAGCTTCCTCTGTGCTGGGACTGGGAAGGGTTAGGATGAGGTTGGCAGGGTTGCTAGAAACCTGCACAGCAATCTCTGGAGAGGGCTGCTTTAGTTCACCCCACCCCCACCCAGGCTGTGTTGTCACACATGGGGGAATCATATCACACTCTCTAGCATTTCTCTTCAGCCCCTCTCTATTCTTGTTTTCTGGAGACTCTGTTCCCAAACTGGCCTGTCTTGCCTGTGATCAGGGTGACACCCAAGACTCCAAGGCTCACTAGCGGGGGCAGTGCCTGGTGCACTGCAGAGATAACTTCTCCTTTAAAAGGAAAGCATTTGACTTGCCTTTCCCAGGACAAGGCACTTCTGTAGGAACACGTTTGTATTTACCCCCAGAAGACAGAGGAAAGAATGGGGGTGGAGGTGTTCACTGTTTCCCTAAGACATCTTTCTGCAAACAGTTATAATTCATAGCCATACATTTGCATATACACAAGAGCCATACAGTAGGGACTGGCTACTGTGTAGGTCCCAAGCTGCAAATCTGACCTCATTTTCAACACTTACACTTCCGGTAAAAGCCTAAGTGTGTAAAGGCCTGATGATATTGTAACATGCAGATGCTTTTTCAGTTGTGGTATAAATTAGAACTGAGATCCAGTTGCAACAACCATAATTAGATGTGGTCGTAGAATTCTACATAACTATTCATACAAACTTTCCAATTGTTAAAAAAAATAGAAAATTAGTGAGGGACAAGTTACTTGTCTCAAGGCTTATTTATTTTCATCTTTTCAAAATGAAATCATTATCCATTGATAACTCATCAATGATTTCAACTCATGTTCGTTATCCTGAAATAGATGGGGCATTTGCATGTTGGCTTTTGTGAGATCCTTATTGTTAGGTATGAACCCATGCAATTGACCAGACCAGGCATTCTGATGCAAGTAGAAGATTTATTGGGGGCATCAAGCAGGCTAGCTGTCCAGTGGACTAAGACAACAGCGAATGAAAAGGGAGGATAGGAGACATTATAGGATATTTCAGGGAGGGTGATCATGGGCTGAAACAGCTGAGGGAAAGCTAATCTTGGCAGGGCTACCTGATCTGTGGGAGACTTCTAATGTTAACAAAAGGAGAGTTTTGGGTTTGGCTCTGTGTGGGGCCAAGGGGGAGAGAGTTTGGGGGCAGGGTGCCTGGAAACCAAGAGACAGAGTGTATGGGGCAAGGTGCCTCGGAAACTTTGAATCCTGACCTATCATCTATATTAATTAATAGTGAATAATTCTGATAATTTCTGCTGTGGCTTCTTACCATACAGTGCACACATGCACATATTGTCCATCTGATAATAGAACTATAATGAAACAGTCCAATGATCTTTGACATTTTCAGAAATATTCACCTATTATGCAACTGCAGGAGTGGGGTAGATTCAGCAAACTTTTCTCTGATAAATAACAAACAATATGTTGATCACATTATCAGTTAGAGATGTGGGCCCTGCTGAGATGCTAGAAGTTACAAGCTGACAGGGATGATCAGCAGAGTACATACGACCAATTTTACCACATCCCAGCATTGTAGTCTCCTGAAACTCTTTGTTTAGTTCCGGAACACAGAGCAGAGTATTGCACAATAAAATTCCAACAACATATCTCAAATGGTTTTCTTTGACTCTCAGGACACTTATTTTGTTAATAAAGCATATCCAATAGGGTCACTAATTTAAGAAGTTTTTACCAAACTTCAGTTTAACAAACATTCTTGCTAGGTTGTAGAGATTTGAAGCCCAGAGGGTGTTGTACTTGATACTCCTATTGTTTTCATTACAGGTAGAAAGGAAGGCATGGTTTACTATTACAGTGTTTGAATGTATACTATTTAAAGATATTATTACTTGAGTTAATTTGAATAAACATATGCACCTATGTATAATTAAATTTATTTTTCTGTAGCTTCCAATTCACCTTATTTACCAAAAACTGAATTTGGTGATGCTCTCTCTTTGGTTTGATGGGACCATCCACCTGGTCTCTGATTCTAGAAGATTCCATGCAAAGCCTGGAATGAGACATGATAAGAAATTTCAGAATCCTTGAAGTTGATTCCTCTGTGGGTCTGAGGTCTTCCCGTGGGACATTGCTGAAAGGAAATATGTGGTACTTGTGCAGAAGTTCCTGTCAGTATAAGTGCAGTACTTTTTACTTCTTCCAGGAAAAATAAAAATGAACTCCGCTCAATTTCAAAACTCAAACATTTCTTCTTCTGGTGGGGAGTACATCTGTCCTTTTCTGAGTGGCCTCTCTTCTTACAAAGCCACCAGGTATCAACCATGGGGATACTACCCTGATGACCTCACCCTTTTCTGAGCACATCTCAAAGGCCCCACCCCTAGCTACCACCACCAGACTCAGTTTCCACCATGAATTCATGACTTTGGGGATGAAATCCCTCATGAATCCAGACAACAAGCCACGCTTTCACCATGCCTGGACCATCTGCAGATGGCCCTTTCTGTGCTTCCCACCCCCATATTTCTGGGCACAGCAGCATGAGCGTGAGATAGCAATCGGCATCTCAATCTCACCAAATATTTTCACCTTCTGTGTGTTGGGAACCTCTGGTCATAGGAAAAAAGAGCAGGGCAGCAGTCACTAGAGACAAGCATAGGTAGGGAGAGGGATGGGGCCAGGCTTGGGCATTCGTAGTACAGTATACCTGGAGGCCTCAGGTGTGGTTCAGTGTAGGACACTTGCGTAGAGGCCCTGGGTTCCATCCCCAGCACGACAACACAAATAAAGTTAGGGAGGAGAATGTGTGCTTTGTTGAGCCCACGAAACCTTTCTTAGCCCTGGTCCTGCATTCAGAGCTAAAACAACAACTGGACTAGGTCCCAGGTTGGAATCTCTGGATGTACCTAAGACTGCGAAGACCACTCCACCTGCCAACACTTCTAATGTGGACCAGCTGGTTGCCTACACAGCAGAACCTCTGATGGCGTTTAAAGCTCCCTAGGCACTTCTAGCATTGTCCACCGGCTCCAGGAAGTCTTATCATCCTCTTCGGGATTGTTCAGTGCACCAACTCCAGAAGGCTTGCTGTGTGTCCCGTGGGCCTCTACTGCTCTGTATGGGGGCAGCTTTCTTATGTGTGTAAGAGAGAAAGACCCTGTGGAGCCAGTGGGGACACCCTAGTGCAGTAGCACTGATGTGAGGGCATTCTGTCTGCACCGACTGTAGGCACAGGAGACTACGGAGTACTTGGAAGGTAGCTCGTATAGCTGAGGAGCCGCATTTTAATCCTGCTCATCTCTTATCTTTGGAAACTGCACCTATAGAGCTGCAGGTGATTCCCAGCTACTGTCTCAGGTGGAGCAGACAGAGCAGCAAAGGGAGATCTGAGCAAGACCACAGTGCCTCGGTGTGAGAAGACACCATGTCTGTTTTGTCCCAGGGGTGCTCTGCCACAGCAGGTGGTGGTGCTGGATAGGTCTCCTGGGGACTCATGAGAAATGTATGGTCCCAGGCTCCACCCATTCTCCCAGGTCCAGTCCTGCACTTGGGCGATTTGTGTCCTCATTCAAGTCTGCTCTTCTGGCCAGGAGACAAGCAGCCTGTCACACAGTCCTGCTCCTGAGGTTGCTCTGTTTTGTCACCAGTATCAGTATGTGCAGCCAGAATCACCCACATGGACAGGTACCAGTTACAGAGAGTGACTCAAGTCAAATGAGACAGGACCCATGAAGTTCAGCAGGCAAAGTGTCACATTTGAGTTCCGGTATGGTTTCATTTTGGGGAGAGCCCAGGAAAATTGGGTAAAATGAAAGGTAAAGAGGTAACTCAGGCTGCATCTCACCCAAAGTTCAAGCTCACCCCATTTCATTTTTTACATTTTTGTTTATTCCTTTTTGGAGACAGGGTCTCACTGAGCCACTAAGTTGCCCACGGTGGGGTCCAAGTTTCAACCCGCCTGCTTCAGCTTCCCAGTGCTGGAATTACAAGCATGTGCTACTATATGGTTGGCTTCATTGCCTCTTTAGGTATGGATGCCCATAAGATCTGCTCCCAGGTACCTTGCTGGTGGTAGAAATCTTTGAATTGCACTGACAAAGAATCCGAACCTATTTCCTTCCCATTATGACTTAAGGGAAGACCTGATGCTTTTTTTCTCTCTCTCTTTTGCTAACGCTCCCTGAGACTTCGCCTCAACTGCAGGTTAAGAGATTTCTTCTTCAGGATTATTCAAAAAAAAGAAAGAAAGAGAAAGAAATCTCCACCAAGAAAGTTAGCAAGTTGGTGCATTGCCAGATGGGTGCAGAAAATAGAACAAGGAAGAAAGCAGTTTGTGTAACAGAAATTTTGGTGAGCTGTTCAGGGAAGACAGATCCCTCCAGAGGACATTAGGCTGTTAATTTAAGGATGAATATTGGAACCCAGCTGGAGAGCAGCCTGGTTTTGAGCCAGAAGCAAACAGGAAGTGAAGAAGCAGATGACCGGAGCCACGGGGTGCTGAGGCCCAGTAATCTTTGCATCCCAAGGAAAGCAACTGTGCTCCTCTCTTGGGCATGTATCTCCAAGTTCAATGGTGGAAGGGATGATCAATGGCCATCACTGTTCCACAGCTGGTCAAGTGCATTTAATCATAGCTGTCTGCATGCCACATTTTGTACACGAGACCCAGACAACCACTGTGTGGTCCTGTGAGCTGACTCCTCCTTTCCCAGGGACCTCTCTCTACCTTTCCTCCATCCCCATCTTGGGAGCCCATGTGAACCATCAGGGACCTGGTGTTCATCTCTTTTTCCCATCCGATGGAATCATCGTTATAGAACCATGTTCCCAAAAAGCACTAGATAAAAACAAATGAGGTATTTTATTTTGGCATTTTTACTTCAATCTGCCCACACAGAATACCAAGGCAGTGAGGGCTTTGGGTCCATGGCTTTCTCCAAAACAAACCCCTGGTGCTGTGTAAGTGACCTTTCCCAGTCTCCAAACAAGGGGAGGACAAAAATCCCAAATGTGTCAAAGTACAGTTATTAAAAGTACAGTTATCCTGAGATGACCTTCCTTCCATAGAAATGTAGGTCAAATAACAGGGTACATACGTAGCCACAAAGACTACGGAGAAACACTGATAGATAGGAATTAAATATCTATCTGAGGCCCCAGTGTCCTCAGCCAAACACACAGTGTCTCA
>PVKN010008552.1:12392-25079 GCA_004027915.1 Capromys pilorides | reverse complement strand
ATCTGAGCAACCACTTTGAAGACAACAATATGCACTACAGCAATCAACATTGAATTGCTAGCATCTTGTTTTTGGAACTTCTGTATTGTTTCTAATGTTTTATCTTTTATTCTCTTTAAAATTAAAAGACAAAAAACAACTATCAGGTTCTACCCTGGAAATGATTCCTTCTGCATGGCAGGGCACGGATAAAGAAGACATCGGCTGCGGTACCAGCTCCATTTGAGAGCATTGAATCAGGAGCCATTTTGGGTAGGGGCCAACAGATAAACTACAATATAAGTATGCTTCAGAGTTTCTGGGGTTGTGGTGCCACAGTAACTAGGTATGAGGAGGCCACACAGAGCACTGTGGACAGGATAGCGGCTAGACGAGGCACTTAAGCAGTGGTGAGCTCAGGTCAGGAAGAAGACAAGGGTCCTGCCCTCTGGCAAGAAGCCAGTCAGTGCACCTATGTGTGGATTTTCGAGGTGTGTGTATCTGAAAGTGCTAGCATGAAGTCCACTGAGACTCCACAAACCCTCTGCCCCACAGCCAACATTCAGCCCAGAGTTCAGCGGGGCGTTTGCTTTCCCCATCTCCCACAGTGATCGGGAACATGCCTCAGCTTGGACAGTTCTCACGGGTACGGATGCAGGCACAGACAGAATGGTCTCTGGATCAAGGGAGACACCTTACAAGTCCATAGGCCATGAAAATGGGTAAAGAAAAAATGTCTTAGGGTGCACAGAGGGAAATGGACACTGGGAATGGCTACACTGAACAGAGACCTAAGGTAGACATCACAAATCAATTAGCCCCACCAGCAGGAAAGGGTGGAAAGAGATAGTATTCACACATGAGACACTTTTTTGCGGGGAGGTGGAGACTGGAGTTGTAACTCATGATCTTGCACTTGCCAGGCAGGCACTTGTGCCACAGAGCTACCTCCCCGGCCCAGCATTCGCACATAAGAAACTGAGCGCAGAAACAACACAGGTCTCATAACATCTTTTAGAAGTGCAGATAGATAGATAGGTAGATAGATAGATAGATAGATAGATAGATAGATAGATAGATAGATAATAGATAGACAATAAGATTTAGTAGTGGCTCTCTATTACTCCCCTATGTACAATGGATTCCAACACCACAGACATTGGAAGAAATGAGCCATTCAAAAATGCAGGACATTTTTGGACTTATTTTTCTGGGTTCTGGTATTCTTGTTTCCCTCTCTTTATCATGATTCGTTTTTATTTTAACTAATTCTAGTAATTTTCCTTTGCTCTTTAATTCAATCTTTACCTCACTTTTCTTTCCTCCTCAACTTCATTTCATTTTTCAAATTTTACTTCTTTCATTTTTCTCCTTCCTTACTTCCTTCATTTTCATTAGTACTATTATTAAGTGCTAGTAATTTTAGATATTTAATTGACTCTAGGATATTATTGTTGAATTCTTTTCTATTCTTAATGGTGACATAGATATTACATTTCATAGATTTTTAATGTACGTCAATATTCGGTTTGCCTTTATGTCTATATTACTAGTGCAGATCTCATTTCTATGGCTGAAGGAGGTAAAAGTGTAGTAGCTTTCATTGTACCCCCTTAAATGTCACTAAGCAGTTTGCATTTGATTCTATTATTATTGCTGATTCCTTAGCTATTGGCAGTAGTAATATAATAGTTGCTATTAAATGGTTTTTGTTATAGATCAATATCTGATTTGTATTTGTGTCATCAACAATACTGTGGTTTGTTTCTGGAGAACTGGGTCCTAGGCTAATTACACTGCACCCTCTCCTCACTAAATTAACTGAGGTGGTCAAGTCTGCATACAGAGGCAAAGGATCACAACCAGGCCTGCCCAGAGCACAGCTCTGGAAGTGGGGCCCAGAGGGACATCCATATCAACAAGCCTCCTTGATCACAGCCCTGCAATTGTACAAATCATGGAGAGGGGCCCTGCAACTGACGTAAGACTGCAATACAAATGGGACTGTAAGTTTGCTTGCATTTTGTGTTACTGCAACTGTACAGACTACGTTTCTTTTTTCTTCTTTGGTAGTTATTTTATTCTTCCTCTTCTCTTTTTACTTCTCCATTATGTTTTTCTTACCTCTCCATTTTCCATCTGTTCCTTCATTCCTTTAAATTAAATGGTAACTTTCATGAACAAGTCAGGGAAACTTGCACCAAAATTGTGAACAGACAGTTCAAACACAAAGTAGCTCAACATGTGAACTGGTTCTGATGCTCTCACAGCTGGTGGCAATCTCTGATTACACTTCCTTGCCTCTGTCACTTCTCCTGCTTCTATAAGTATTCTCTCCAAGTAAGTATCCTCAGCCCTTACCCCTGTTACCTAGCTATAAAAGTTATTCCAACAAAGAGGACTTATCTATTGAAATTTCTCTTCTTATTGGCTTACACTCTTCTGCTTTCTTTTCCTTGTCCCTCATTCTCTGTCCACATTTCAGTTTGTCTATGTGGTGCTATCTGGGTACAATATAGATAAAAGGGTGAAAATGTTCAAACAAATAAACTACATACATATGATTGGTGTATGGTTATAGCTGCTGGTTGTTATAAGTGTCAGGAGTCTCTCCTTTCAATGCAGTAACTGGATCCAATGCTATTAACATGAGTCTGGTGAAGAGGCAGATAAAAACTAAAATGAAAATAAAGCCAAGGGGCCAGTGAGATGGTTCAGCGGTCAAAAGCACCTGCTTAGGAAAATTTAGGAACTGGAAGGACCACGGTTTGATCCCCAGCACCACATGCTGTGCCAGCCCCAGCTCCAGGGAAGGCTGAGCCAGCCATAATACAAAAGTAAATAAATAAATAAATAAATATTTAAAAAAAGAAAATAAAGCCAAATCACAACACTGTAAAGCAAACACTAAATAACTCTCCATTCTAGCATCAAAGCCATTCCATTCTTATTGATCCTCAATGTTTACCACACATCTGCACACACGAAGATATAAGTACAAGAAAGCAAGGTAACAAAATACTTCCCAAAACTCCCAGCTCTCTCAAAACTGATTCATGGGATGTTAATTGGGGAAAAAAATCCAAAGTCAGTCAAATTGTATGAAATGATACAATAAGAGACAAAAAACCAGTAAAGTGCGAAGCAAGTTCGAAGATAATATAATTAAACATAATAAAGTGATCAATGAGTTCACAGAAGACACTAACAGAAAGCTAGCAGAACTAAACAAAATGTTACAAAACATGGATGATCAGTTTAGCAAGGAACTAGTTCACGTGAAGTTACCAAACAGAAATCCAAGACTGAAAAACAGACTCACATGTCCTGCAAAATTGCCATTCAAAACTGATGAAGAAATAAGTTCTTTTCATGTCAAATAGGATCCTAAAAAGTTCATTAGCACAAACCCAGTACTCAATAATTTCTCAAATTTATCATAAAAAGAGACAATGAAGCCAATAGTGACAAAAAGTTTAATGGAAAAAGTACAACAGCTAGGAAAGATACACACAGGGGGAAAAAAGAGAACCAGCAATGGGAGAGTAGGGCAATGACTGCAATAAAGCAACACCTTTCAGCAATAGCATTCAATATAAATGGTTCCAACTTCTCAGTCAAAAGACACAATTGATAAGTGGACCAAAAATGAAAATCATAACTATGCTGCATGTAAGAAAAATACTTTAGGGCCAGTGAGATGGTTCAGTGGTCTAAAGCGCCTGCTTAGGCAAACTTAGGCAACCGCAGGAACCGTGGTTCAATCCCCAGCACCACATGCTGTGCCAGCCCCACCCCCAGGGCAGGCTGAGCCAGCATATATATATATATATATATATATATATATATATATATATATTCAAATCAAATCCAAATTCCAATACAATCCAAATCCAAATCTAATGAAAATCCAAATTTTAGACCAAAAATTGAAGAACAGAAAACAATATGCTGGGAAAGTAAAAATAGTCAGGTAGAGACTGATAACAAAATGCAGTTGCTATGGGACTGGCCCCAGGACACCTGATAAACAACCTGGTGAAGACAAAAAAAAAAAAAAAAAGAAGGCCAGCCAAATAGCTCAGCAGATTAAAGCAGCTGAAAGCAAGCACAGGGACCAAGAGTCCAAACCCCAGGCCTGCTGTGCCAGCCCCATCTCCAGGGTGTGCTGAGCCAGCAAATGAGACTGGATGTGGAGGCATGTTGGTAATCCCAGCTCTTGGGAGGCTGTAAATAGGCAGATCACCGTGAGTCTGATCTAGCAGTGAGACTCCAGAACACCCTGTAGATCTTTCCCTAAAAAATACAAAAACAAAAAGAAGCAGGTCTCCAAGAATTTCAAGGGAGTTGACAGGAAAATTAGGAACTGCAGAGAAGCTGGAATAATAGAGTACAATACAAAGAAAAGAACTGCACCATTTGGGGATTAGAGCCCAGCTCCTGGAGAGGGAGAGCCTATCTCCCCCAGGGAAGCCAAGAGAGAGCTGGAAGAAGTAAAAGACCAGGCCAACAGAATTAGCCCCAAGTAGAACGAACTGCAAAAACAGCACAGGAGATTACTCTGAAACTGACACTTGCAAAACAGGCTACAGTTGGAAAAGAAATCCAGTGTAGCGCCCAGGAGACCTGGGAGGGCTTAATGAGAAGCTATTTTAGGGAAGAATTAATTATTTAAGACTGAATTGCAAAAAAACTGTACTTCAGAATTTCTGGTACAATCTTATGGTGACTTGGGAGGAGACTGCCGCAAGACACAGTCGCAGAGTGGGCACAGGCCACAGACCCATTCCTGAGAAGCCGAAGGTATGACTGGGAGAGTACACAATGCACTGACCCCCCCTGTGGAAAGGCCATGCCAGACATGTGTGGCTTTCAGAGAGGGCTAATTCTGAAAATTCTGGTGTTGAGTCCAGTGGTCTGCTTGAAGCCACTGCTCACATCCTACGCAGAACTAAGCGGTTCTATCCCCATCTCCCAATGGGACCTATGACAGTCTCCGCAGGCTCTATCAAACTACCCAAGTTGTTCTTCACAGAATTAAAAGTTCCTATGGGAGCACAAAAGACCCTGAATGGCTGAAGTAATGCTGAGAGAAATAAAGCAAAACTAGAGGCATCACACTACCTGATTCCAAGATATAGTGAAGAGCCACAGTAACAAAAACAGCACGAAACTGTTGTACAGATAAATGGATCATGAAGCAGAATTGAGGATGCAAAAGTAAGTCTGCCTACCTTCAGCCAGCTGATTCTCAATAAAAGATAAAGGACAGCCCTTCTGGTGCCAGAAAAGGGAGGATCTACCTGGGAAAATGTTGAAACCAGACCCCACCTCTCACTTCATACAACTGATCAAAGATCATAATGTAAGTCTCTGAAACTACTAAAGGAAAACAAAAGAAACACTTCAAGGTATTGGGGTAGACAGCAATTTCCAGGATAGGACTCTAAAAGCACAGGGAACAAGAACAAGGCTTGAAAATGGAGTTGCATCAAATTAAAAAGTTCTGTACAACAAAGGAGACAACCAACAGAGCAAAGACACAATATTTTGGTTGGGTGAAAGTCTTAGCAATCAGTCATCTAGCAGAAGATGAATATCCAGAATGCATGAAGAACTCAAAAGACTTAACAAAAGCCAGAAATTAAATGGGTAAAGGATCAATATCAATTCTTCGCCAAGGAAAAAATACAAATGACCAAAACATATATGATGAGCTACTATCTCATCCCAAGTATAACGGTTACTATCAAAAACAAAGGAACAAAAAAAACCTAACTGGTGAGGTTTTGAGAAGAAAAAAACTCAAAAATGTTGAGTTAAAAATAATGATTATTAGGGAGTGGGAAGAATATCAAGGTTGGGGCATGAAGGTAAAAAAAAGAATGGACAGATAGAATAGGTTCATTCTGCATGTATGGATGAAAAGATCACACTGAGTCTCTTCCTCATGTTCAAATTGCATACATCAATTAAAAAATAAAATAAAACAAAATTGTGAAAGGAAAAGAAGACATGAGTATGGGACTTGATGTTCAAAGCTGTGCATCGTAAACACTGAAGCCACTTGAAGAGCACACAGAGAAGTTAGTGTGTAGGATTGCCTTGCCTTTGCTCCTTTTCAAGTTGATTTTTCTTTTTAAAAAGTGCTTCTATTGTTAATGTATGAGAAATAAGGTACAGGTGGTTACAAAAAGAAAATGTAGGCCAGGGTCAATTAATACAAATTTTCAAAGCATACAATTCGAAGCCAATTCGAGTCCAAGGAAGAGCACAACCATGGTGATTCTGAAACAGCAGAAGCAGGGCCCATCTTGTCCCAAACCAAACTGCCAACACACAGAATCATAAGCTAAACAGAAGGCAACCCCCTCAAAACAAAGGCTGATTGGGAGTATAAAGGAAAAATTAAAATTCGTTAGAGGTCTTCATTGACTAAACTTTTTTAGGTTCTATATTGACCTTATGGGGAAATTTGATTTGGCTGTCATCCAGTTTGGTTTGGGACCAAAACTGTTAGAAGAATTAAGGTTTCAAAGCATGGTACATATGTACCTCTATATGGTATAGGGTTGAAAGATCCAGAAATCGAGTACCTTCTATCATTATATAACAAGAATAGAGGGTAGTGACAATTTGTAGGTTTTTGTTTAATAGTTTGGATTCTTTACCCAGAGTTAGTAACAGTGGTTTTCAGATGGCTCTTGTTTATCTGGCTGTACCACATCAGTGAGACACTGCTTGTCCATCTCACCTTTGATCCTTTCTAGAATAACATGAGAGGTAAATCTAAACACAGACGCACATGCTGCACACACACAGAGACACACATGTGCACACACTTGAATAGGTGATGTTTTAATTAGCAGCTCTGATTTTAAAATCTAGCTCCTTGCTAACCGCTTCTTTAGACATTCTGTGGGCTGAAGTAGCATGCATCTACCTTGGGTGATGGCAGGCACACGGTCATCTTGCAAAGCACCCACAGCTTTTCCCTGCAAACTCAAATATGAGGTCTAATTTCCAGCAAAACATGGAAGCTAACAAAAACCACCCTAGTGGAAATACTTCTGGCATTATCCTAGAGATGCAAGCTCTCTTGATTTTTTTAAAGTCCACATATATGTGAAAAGAAATACAATTGCCACCTCAAAACATTTTTGACGAAGAGCTTTTCCACTTTGGAGAAGTGGTAAGGTACTTTTTCAGTGCCCCACTTTCATGTTGAAGTGATCAGTCTTTCTGCAGCCCTTCTCTCCCCATCTTTCCTTTGTTCTTGCAGTTGGTGGGCAGATACACTTGCTGCCACAACCCAGAAAATTTTGAATTTACCGCCTTTTCTCTCTTCTAGCTTTTAAGATCTTCTCTTTGTCCCTGATCTCCTAGGCAGTAGTCACAGTTGTCCTAGAGGTATTTGTGTGGGTAGTGTGCTTTTGTCCACTTGGGACTTAGCATGCTCCTGCCATCTGACCAACTATGTTCCACAGGGTGTTCTAAACCCTGTCCTTCTAACCTTTACCTTCTCCCTGTTCTCTCCCTATTAGAACTTCAGTAGAAAAATGTGGAACTTTTTATTTTATACTTTGTATTTGTTGACCCTATGTCTGTGGGAATACATCTATCTATCTGTCTGTCTGTCTGTCTGTCTGTCTGTGTGTCTGTCTGTCTATCATCTATCTATCTATCTATCTATCTATCTATCTATCTATCTATCTATATATCTCCTATCTATCTATCTATCTATCTATCTATATATCTATTTTTTCTGTTGTTGTTGTTGGCATCTCTTGGTTCCTTTTCTTAGTATATTGATCTTTCATGATGTTTGCAATTCTCTTTACTCATTTTATGAATAAAATTTTATTCTTTCAGCTTGTTCTGTTATCTGAAGATCCACAGAATTTTAACTTGCTTTTTATGATATCAGGAAATTCATCTCCTCCCCCAATTTTTTTTTAAAAATTACAAGGGTCAGGGAGATAGCTCAGTGGTTTAGGTGCCTGCCTTGAAAGTTCAAGGTCCTGAGTTCAATCGGATATAAATATATATATATATATATATATATATATATATATATATATATATCAATGCTGAGATGTATATATATCAGGAACTCATCCTAAAATAAATCATTTCTTTATGTGATTTATAAATTATGCCTTGGAGAGTGGGCCAGACAGCTCAACAGATTAAAGTGCCTGCTTGGGCAGATGCAGGGATCAGGTTCCACCCCCAGCATTTTGGGTTGGCCCCACCCCTGGAGCATGCCAGGGCCATGATTGAGACAAGGCGTGATGGCACATGCCTGTGATCCCAGTGCTTGGGAGACTGAAAAGAGGAGAATCACTACAAGTCCACTCTACATAGTGAGACTCTGTAGACTATATATATACACATACACACACCACACCAATTATGGGAACTCATTCTAAAATATATAAAATAAAATAAAATAAAATAATATGAAATAAAATAAATTATGCCTTGAAACTCATTTTTAGCATGTGTGTTTCATGAGATCTTGAATGGCAATTATGGCAGAAACTGGTTGATTGTTCAAACCCATTCTCCTTTCTTCCCTGATATCCAATCCTACTTCCTCATCACCTTTGCAATTAGGTGTGGCTATGTGATCATGCTACAGACAGGGCAAGTGTATGGCCAACAAGAAGTCTCCTGCATAATACTTTTATCTTTAGTCTATGTGACAATGTCTAGATCAATATTAGAGCTAGATATTTAAAATGGTGAAGGTTCTTGAAATTTCAGTACCTGTGTGGTGGACTGGTTTCTCCTATCTTATTCCTCACCTCTCAATAGGATGTTTGAAAAGCTAAAAATAAATGTCTGTTCTTTACAGTCGCTGACCTATCAGCTTGCACTCCTTACAGCAGCCGACAGTATCTAACACAGTGACTGAAGTTTAAAGGGCCATTTCTGTTGTCTGCCACTAACCTTTGCTCTACTAATATTGTTGCTCTGTGGTAATTAGCACAGTTTTTCTGGGAATGAGTACCAAAAGACTTTTTAATGAAATGTTCCTCTTGCACAGAGTATTAAGGGGATTACTGCAATATTTTTGTAAATTGTTTAGTGTCTTTGGGATGAGAGCTTCACAGAAAGCAAAATAATGATACTAATTTTATTATATATAATAATTTTAATGAATAATGCTACATAATATAAATAGAGCAGTCTGCAGAATCAATTGTCTCTCTGAAGTAAACTGTGAAAGTAGCGGAATAATTTCATGGAACAAAGTTGAAAAGCACTTGGTATACTCTATGCATTTTGTTCTCTTTTATTTTCATAGTTGTACAGCTAAAATGCTGATAAAACACTAATAGTTATCTCTAGTTAAAGAAAAAGAAAAGCTAAGCCTTTGCTTTTTAAAAACTCCAACCAGTTTTACTTATAAAAACAGCAGAAACTTTTAAACTCTGATTTAAATACTCTGTGCATTCACCAAAACTAGGTAAGTTTTTCTTCTGGCCTCACCTTCTGATCTGATGTTGTTTCCATATAAGGGAATTTGTTCTCTGAGACCAAGGATTCTCCAGTTCAGGTTGTCCTTTATCATCCTGATGTTATGGCCAGCACCAGGACCCAAGTACCATGATTAGGGCTATCTTCTGAACAGCTAAGAAAAGCACAAAAATGCATCGTTTACACAACCAAGACCTCCCATTAATTTCAGGGTTTTGAAGCCTGCTAGTCTCTTCCTTTGTAAAGCGTTGCTTTCTTTAAATCATAAGGTTCCTCTTATCTCAAAGTACCACTCTTATACAAGCTCTGTGAAATCTCACAATCAACTTTCCATTTCTTTCTATTCCCGAGAGTCTCCACCCACTCAGTGACAGTGGACTATTTTATCCAAGAACTTTAAGGAAACACTCGCTAAATTGCATTCATTGGGAAATCACTGAGTTATAGGATGTTACAGCACAGATTCTCTTATGTCCTGAGTCCTCGCTGACCTTTTCTGCTCAAGGACATTATGAGGCCACAGAGGAAAGGGATTGACAATGTATAGTGTGCATAAGGAGAGTCACCTAGAGAGAGAACATTCTCTCAGGCTTTCACAGAAAACAAACTGGTCGAGCAATGGCCGATACTCATCCAGATGGCTGACACTGACAACCGTTCTACACACTGCTGTATATTGTTTCAGGGTAACTTTTGAGGGGATTTGACTGACCTTGGGAGATACAAAAGTTACATGTTTTATTATACAGGTCTTGCTTTAACTTGCCCTTAACCACCAAGCAGAAAAGTTTAACCATGAGGCATAAAACGTAAAGCTAGATTAGTATGCTGAGGCTTAAACCAGCAGCTTCTGACATTGCCAGTTCTGTTAATAACCCACTAAAATTATGGAATATTGGGCTATGTATACAACTACTTTCTCTTAGTTTAATGAGAAGAAATTTTTTGTACCAACAATGATTAGAAAAATCATTGTGTCTGCATCCTGTGTTCTGAAAAACTACTACGAAGACAATATGCATTGTGTCAATTATTGGGAATGTACTACTAACGTGCTTTGAAACTGTCACATTGTTATTTCTTATTAAAAATGATAAGAAAATTTTTAAATTGCATTCGTTGGACTCAAGGGTTTAAGGTCAATGGCTGCACTGGCTGTGTAATTTAAACCTCCAGAGGGCGCTATACTTACAGCTCACGTATACATGCAGACTGACTTTATGTGGTACACATCTCTTGTTCTGTACTCTAGTTCTTTGATTTCCTGGGTTTCTCTGGCTTTCATTCGTGTCATGAATATAATCAGAATTATTTCGTCCTCCATTCAGAAGTATCACAGCTTAAGGGCCAGCCAAGTAGCTCAGCGGATTAAAGCGCCTGCAAGCAGGCACAGTGCTCAGGGCTTCATACACAGGCCTGCCATGCCGACCCCCAGGGCCCGTTGAGATGGCAATTGAGACTGGGCATGGTGGCGCACTCCTGTAATCCCGGCTCTTGGGAGGCTGTAAACAGGTGGATCACTATGAGTCCGATCTAATAGTGAGACCCTGAACACTGTAGATTCTTCCGTAAAATAAAAATGATAATGAAAAAGATATCAGAGCTCTGAAAATATCTTCATTAGCCCAATTTGACTCCAGCCCTCCTTGCTAGTATTTTCCTCACTTTCTTATTCCTTCATTGCCGCTGGGTGTGTTCTTAGATCTCTTGGCTCTTTGATTCCCTTGGCTCCTTCATTTTTACGTCTTTCTGTTAGCTCCCCATGGGCCTTCATCTTCCCACCCCACTCAGACTCCACATCCTGTCACCCGGAAACCTAGTGGCGAACAGTCTCTCCTGGCTCCTCCAGCTGCCCTGCTCTGTCATGGACTCCAGATCCGTTCAGCCTGGACTGAGCTTCTCCTGTTTGATTCTTCAGTCTGATTCAGCTTCTTCTGACACATTCTACTAAATGGTTAATACAAATCAGATTTAAATAAATGGTTGGGGCTGTATCCAAGTCAATGCCAGAAGAAAAATGAGCACAGGGCATGCATTTGTAGCTCAAGAAAGTGGAACTCAAGTGATCCGTGGTTTCATCGAAAGCGCTGAGCTGAGGTACCACCACCCACATGTGATGTCCCTATATGTCATTGTACATGTGTGGACACAGCCTCCTCTGAGCTCTTGGGGATCCAGATAGCCTTTCACTCATCCATAGGTGGATCTTGTTCCCATCCCCTTCAGTGCTTCCCCACACCTATCCACTCTCCCCAGAGTGAAGCATGGCCAGGTCTAGACCCCACAGACACCATCACTCCCCACTTCCCTGGAAAGTCTAGGTCATCACCTGGATGCTGGCTCATGTCAGCGCTCTAAACCCTATCAAGTAACTTGATTTTACACAACGCTGTCTTATTTTCAGTTTCATACAAACCCTTATCTTTCCTTGCACTTAAGACTAGGCTCCAGTCATGCTGTGTTGTCAGCCTCTGGCACCTCCCTCAGGGACCTTGCCTCATGAAGGACCACATCCTCTTAGTTTTTGAGTATTTATTTTTTTAGTATCAATGTTTGCAGCACATAAGGTCCTTCTGGGTGCCTGCACAGGACGTATCTTAACTCCTGTCTTCATCCCATTGCTCCTCGTTTCTCTCTCTTCCCTTCTTCTCTTGCCCTCTTCCCATTTGAAAAATATCCATCTCCCCACTTGCTGTTACCTATCTCTTATTTCGCTCTCATAGTTATGAGTTGGGTTTCTCATATAAGAGAATTTGTGTGATATTTAAGCTGTATGCTTGACATATATATATATATATATATATATATATATATATATATATATATCGGGGATTGAACTCAGGACTTTGTGCTTGCCAAGCACGCTCTTAAGCTGTTAAGCCCTATATCCCCAGTCCTATATTATGCCTTCTATTAGTTTCCTTCCTTCTGCATAAAAAAATCAAGTAATAAAACACCCATTAAATTCTTTATTTCTTTCTAAGAACTCTTTTGCCCATCATCCTTTCTCAGTCTGTGCCATAAAACAAAAGTATACTTTCTGTGGGCTGGGGAGATAGCTCAGCAGTGTAAGTGTCTACCTACGCAAGTGCAAGGACCTGGGTTCAATCCCTGGTACCACATGTAGCACTGGCCCTAGCGCCAGGTGTGCCAAGCCCACATCAAGACCGGGCATGGTGGCACGTACCTATAATCCCAGCACTGGGGGGGGGGGGGGGGGGG